>PVKM010050077.1:0-10785 GCA_004027735.1 Carollia perspicillata
GGAGTGGAAATTTCTCAGAGGAGCTCTATTAGCCATTTTGTGTCCTTACATGGGCTTTCTGTTTCTGATCCTGGCTTCACAACAGGTTGTGTTGTTTAGCATGCTAACATATTGCAGTGAGTGTATAATTAGGCTAGAGGTTGTGGGTTAGGTGAAATTAGTCACCATTGTTGTAACCAGCTGGTCTCTGCTGCTTTTAATCCATAAATCAGATGGGGAGTGGTCTTCCTTCTTGACAGTTTCTGTAGCTTCTATCCGTTGCAGCTCTTCTGCCAGGTACCCTATCTCAGTGTCACCCTGTTCTGCTCTCTCTACAGTCCTTTATCTGAGTCATCTTATTGTCAATTTGCTTATTATCTGTTAGTCTACCACAGTGATTTTCAGCCTTTTTGATCTGGCGGCACATTCAAACCAATTACTGCACTTCTGTAGCACCCCAAAACATTATTTTTTTGCCATTATTTTTATGCATATGACAAAAAAAATAAAGGTATAATTTTGCTTCATTCCCACCAAACAACTGGTGTTGTCTTGGCTGTTATCATTTTTTTTTTAATTTGACAACCTAAGGGAAAAGATATCAGTGCACCTGACTAAATAGTCAGGTAATGCACCCTGACTGGTGTGGCTCAGTTGGTGGGGTGTGGTCCCGAAGAGGGAAAGGTCGCTGGTTTGATTCCCGGTGCGGGCACCTGCCTGGGTTGTGGGTTGGGTCCCTGGCCGGGGTGAGTATGGAAGGTAACCCAGTTGGTGTGTCTCTCTTGCATCAGTGTTTCTTTCCCTGCCTTTCTCCCTTCCCCGGTCTCTAAAAATAAATAAAATCTTTAAAAAATAGATATTGCATCTTTAAAAATTCTTCCAGCACCCCAGTTGAAAAATTGCTGCCCTACTGGAATGTAAGCTCCAGTAGGACAGGATCCTCTTCTGTCTCGGTCTCCAGTGTAGCATCGACATTTCCCGTCTGAATTAGCTGTGGTTCCCATCTGTCAAATTCTCATTTTCTAATCTTATTTTATTGGCATCATAAACTATTCGTGTTTAAAATTGATCCAGAAATTATAGTTAAAACAAAGAACAAAGCACTGCGTTTTTGTTTGAGACTTTACCTAAAGGTCAAAAATGTCATGAAAAATAATCTGTAAGAACTTTTAAACCAGTTGTGTTTACCTCTTTCTCATCACTGATTTCAGGTAATTTATACTGATTTTAATGTATGTCCATTAGAGATTGGGAGGGGATGCAGTTTTTACTACTTTATACTAAGAAATCCTAGCCACCTGCAAACAGAGTTGGGTATCATATTTAATTAACCTTTTCTTCCCACTCCCTCTCTCTAAAAAACATTGCAGACTTTTATACTTGATTAATTGCCTCTTTTCTGTTTTACAGAGTAAGAAAGCCTGAGTTCTGTGAAAAACCGGAGAAGAGAAACTAAAAGAATAGTAGACAAGGTTTTTCCAATTTGCATAATGTAAGTTCTTTTCACTATTCTTGGCCTGAATCTTATGTTAGTTGAAAAAGCTGTTTCTATGGAAACAAATAGTCCAACTTCTTAGAATGTCAGAGGAATGCTGATCACTTAATGAGACTTCCCAGCTGCTGGTCAAAGGGCATTACTTGTGGGAGAAGGGGAGGAAGGATAAATAGGAAAAAATAATCTAGAGTTCTGGACTCTAGTGTCGACCAACCATGTTTATGTATATGAAGTGTATATTTTACATTTTCTACTGTCTAAAAATTAGAATACTGATTATATAGGAAATGGCCTTCCTGCGTTATAGGCTGTCATGTTTTCCAGCTCTCACAAATGGTTCTGTTTCTTGGTGTTGATTTTTCAGTGGGCCACTCACTATTCCTTGTGCTATTTCACACTCCCCAATTTCAGTAATCTGTATTTATCGAAGCTTATTTAGCATCTTTTTACCTCCCCTTTTCCTGTAGCCAATTCACATAAGCAAAGCCCTTTCTTCCCCACTTGTTTGAAGTTAGTGTTGAAACAGTTTTGGCCTGCCAACCTGAAAATTCATTTTCTTGTCTTGTGGACTATGTAAAGACTTTTGATTTACTTTTAAATTTTTTCTTCCACCAAGGAGGGTGGTATGAGCTGGGACTCTGATGAGGATTTGAAATGTGGGCTTTTGAGGCATTTAAGAAATGTACTGTTAATTAGAGGATTGAGAAAAGAGGAACGCTTTTTTAAAAGATTGTATTTATTTATTTTTAGAGAGAGGGGAAGGGAGGGAGAGAAACATCGATGTGTTTTGCCTCTCACATGCCCCCAACCCAGGACCTGGCACAGGCATATGTCCTGACTGGGAACGGAACCCGAGACCCTTTGGTTTGCAGGCTGGCACTCAGTCCACTGAGCCACACCAGCCAGGGCAGAAAAGAGGAATAGAAACTTTTAACTGTGTTGTCTGCGTAAGGTGGTCTCTTACTTACATAAAAGGAGGTAATTCTCTAGTTCAGTCATTACCAACTTCTACATTGTCAAACAAAGGCCGGCCGGCCTGCCTGCCTTCCTCTCTTCCTTTAGGAAAGGGAAAATACAGTTCTTTTAGGCTGGGACTCTGTCACTGTTTATTGACATGTATTGCCTACATAAGTAAGCTAGAGTATTCATGGTTTGCCTCTTTAAACATTGTAATGATCTTAATTCTGAAACCGTAGCACATAGCATAATGTTTCTGATTCTAGAAGAACTTCTTTGAATCTTTCATGGCCTTCATGAATTAACTTGTGAGTGGAGTTATATGTGGAGTGTTGTATGGTGAGATTCGAGCCACTCTCCTGTTGTACAAGCTGACGGCTTTAGTTAAACTAGCCTTATTTATACTTTCTTACACCTTTTCTATTTCTGCCTTTGGCTCACGTGGCCTCTTCCTTATTCCTCCATCCTGTCTTCAGGGCCCACTTTCATCCTCCTTCCTCATCTACAAAACAGGCATAGTTGTACGGACTTTTACAGGTGGGATGAGGATTAAATGATTGAGTGCTGTATAGCACTTGCAATATTTTGCAGCATGTACGGGCTCAGTAAATGTTGTAGTTGTGGTTACTACCGTTACTGTTCTTTTTCCTCTTGCCCTGCTATATGAAATATGTACCAAGTTCTAGTACTTCCATAACTTACGTATTTCTTTAGTATAACTTCCCTTAATTTCACTCTTAGCTCAGGCCCACGTTGCTTACAGTCGCCTTCAAACTGCTCTCATTGCCGCCCTTTAGTCAGTCCTGTGCACTTCTGCCAGAGGGGTATTTCTCTAAGAGTGCATGTGATCACTGCCATCTCCTGCTTTAATTCCTGTAATAAGTTCTACTACTTTCAGGATAAAGGTCAAAGTCTTTAGACTCTTAAACCCTTCTCAGTCTGGACGCCTGCTTGCCTCTCCACTTTTATCATTCGTGTATGACACGCTCCCGTTGTCCCATTCAGCCGACTGCATTCTGTTCTGTGTTTTGAAAGTGCCATACTCTCATACCCCATCTTCCTGCTGGTCCTGTGATTTGCTCTGCCTGGAGCAGTCTCTTCTACCTGGCTAAAGTTAGTTCTTCGAAATGCCTCTCAAATACGTCCTTATCTTTTGAGTATTTGCTGTGATCCCTCACCACACACTAAGTTTTAGAGTCCTTTGTGCATCCTCCTTGAATGTATGACATTTCTAAGTTTAGTTCAGCAAATATTTATTGTGCATTCCCTGTGTTACATTTATATTGTTAAGCTCTGGGAGATGTAAAAATAAGACATCATGCCTGTCTTGAACGAATTTGGAATGTAATGAGGAGAAATCAGCTGGGGAAGAATAATCATTCGTTTGCTTTGCTGTCTCTCCCAGTAGACTATGAACACTCCAAGGGAGATGACCAAAATGGGATTTTAAGTGAATTAATACCAGGTTGCAGAAGTTGTGCTGGGAGTGAAAGGCAAGATCCAGATAGATAAGCACGAGGACTCTCACCCCAGACCACCTGGCCCGATCCGCCCCCCATGGTCTGGCATAGTGAATGTGGACACAGTCCTACAGCTTTTAAACTGGCAATTTTAGTTTCAGATAATAATTTTTGTAGACTGTCTTATAAAGTAAAAAATACATTATTATTAAATACTGTAAATAGAGAAAGTTGAGAGTTTTAACTTTCTGGAATTATGTACGCTCCTATGTTTTTAAAATTAAGCACCAAACTATAGTAACTCTTACACAAATTTCTGCTTACTTGTAATGAAAACATCAAATAAGCTGAATTTGCATTTGCATAAATTAAGAATTTCCCAGTGTAATTCCAATGGATGTTATTTTAATGAAAAAGAAGGCAATCTAATGATAAATAAGGTACTCATGTGTGAATTACATGGTCATATAGAGAGAAGCTAAGATTTGGATAGAAGACCAAAAAATCTCCCAAAATTCTTGTAGAGTGTGATGCTGGTGGCTCATGTAGTTTGTATGTCTTTTCCTGGTGGTTGGTCTGGTGATTTTCCTGGCCGTTTAGGCGGGTTTGTGTTAAGCAGTCTGTGGCAAGATGTTTGACAGAAGTTTGGCTGGCGTTTGGAATTTCGTCTGAAAACTCAGCTTTTGCTTAGTAGGCATGTGCTCTAACAAACCTGTTCACTGAAATGATGTTCAACTCAAGGAGGTAGTAGGTTTATTATTGTAAATATTTTTCAAGTCTTGAGAAAAAAGAAAACTAATTAGATTTAATGTGTGGGTTTTCACATATATAAACAATCTGCCTTTTTATGCTCAAGAAATGGCTTGATGAAAAGCCAGTGTCATGAAGCAAAATATTTTTCTTGTCTAAAATATATTGAAGGATTTTTAAAACATAAGAATTAAATTAATACTTAGAATTAATATAAATACATATTTTTTTAATTTTAAAACTTGCATACTTTATCATTTAAAACTCAGAAGAAACCTCTGAATAAATTTTCCAAAGGAGTCTGAGGTTCAGAGAGAGAAACCGACTAGTCCTAGATCATAAAGCTCTCTGGAGGAAGTGTCAGAGCCAGAATTAAAATTCAGTTTTCTGGCCTCTGAGTCCGGTGTGTTCTTATTTTCTATATAGTATGGCTTTAAAATGTTTCCGAGTGGTAATGGGTACCGTTTTTCTCTGAGTGAACTTCTTAAAGAATTAATCCTAATTCTTTTGTTAATGTGACCAAGTTGTAGACACTGATAATCCACGTGGTCTTTTTCTCACTGAATGTGGTTTTATCCCGCAGGTGCCTTAGCTGCTAATTAAAGTTTCTTTTCCACTGGGTATCTTCTTCATTGTATAAGCTCCTAAAAGTGGATCCCCTAGAATATACCACCTTTGCTTCGTTTGAGCCACCGACATGACATGCTGCCAGTTTCTTTAGAAATTAACTAGGCAGTTATTTTAATCTCGTGTATATTAGCTGAGTGTAAAGTAGTGTTGAGACAACTATGTAAAGATGATCAAAGTATCTTTATACCTTAAGCAACCTATTCTCTACTAAACCAGCACACAAACTTTCTTACCTTCTAATTTTGCTAAATCTTCTAATATATCATTTTTCTCAGCTGTAAAATAACAATGCGCTTCAGATTCTTGGGAGGAAACTTTTATTTTGGGATGGGGGTAACACCTTGATTTTCTCAGCAATGTCTATAAAATGAAAGGAAAATACTTTGTAGGGCAACAGAAAGTACTTAATCTAATATTATATACTTACGGGATATTTTCTATATTGTATATAGGGATTAGAAGTGGGTTATGTGAAGTTTTTTATATTGTAATTCTTACACTTTTCCCCCCCATCTTTCCTCTTAGATTTCCTTCATGGATACATTTTCATAGCATTATTATGTGATGGGAGAAGTTTTTGTTTTTTTTTTTGAAGTAACATGGATTTTATACTACAAAATCAAGAGATTGGCTTTATAGGAAAAATTGATATATAAAAGTGGTACAGGTTTTTATAGCTAACCATGACAACATCCCATATGAATGGGCATGTTACTGAGGAATCAGACAGCGAAGTAAAAAGTGTCGATCTTGCATCACCAGAGGAACATCAGAAGCACCGAGAGATGGCTGTTGACTGCCCTGGAGATTTGGGCTCCAGGATGATGCCTGTACGTCGAAGTGCGCAGCTGGAGCGTATTCGGCAACAACAGGAGGACATGAGGCGTAGGCGAGAGGAAGAAGGGAAAAAACAAGAACTTGACCTTAATTCTTCCATGAGACTTAAGAAACTAGCTCAAATTCCTCCAAAGACTGGAATAGATAACCCTATATTTGATACAGAGGAAGGAATTGTCTTAGAAAGTCCTCATTATGCTGTGAAAATATTAGGTAAGTAAAAACAGAATAATAGAAAATATTTTGCTTTTGTTTCTCTTGTCTTAACATAAATATGTATAGGGTGGCAGAGTAGTATAAAAGAATATAAAATTCTTGAAATTGAAATTTAAAGCCTTGAAATTCACCTTTTATTTCAAACTCAAACTTTTGTATCAAAATTACTCAAAAGCAATTCTCAGATTTTGAACTTCTGATTTCATTCAAGTTTGTAAAATAGTAATAAAATTAATATCTGTATCTTAAAACACTTGATTTTAATTAATATCATTATGAAGAACTGATGCTGTTTATATAGCATACACATAAAATATGGCTCAAAATTCCCTATGCTATCTATTCTAATACCATTCTGGGGGTGGGGGAGGAAGGCAGTGCTATGAAATTTTAATAGATACAAACAAAAAAATGTTCTGTGATCAAATAAATTTTGAGAACAGTGGGTTAAATATGTTAAACAGCTTCTCATTACAGGACTTCTTAGAGCCTTTAGAATGCTAACATGCATTATGAGCCTATAGTAGAAGAGATTGGTGTCAAGGGTAAATTTCCAAACTTAAGAGTTTTTGATTATCGAACTTATCTCCCCTCCTTCCTGCTCACACAAGAGGGATCACTGAGCTAGTGTTAAGAGTTACCTTAATCTGTGTTCCCTTAAATGTTATAACAAACACCATTCTATGTCATATCCATAAGTAGTCCTGTTAACAGGGCTTTGTAATTGCCGTTTTGGAGGCAAAGAAATGGAACCTCGGTTAAAATCACCTGTTTAAGACTCCAAGCTTATAAGTGGTAGGGCCAAATTTGAATTTCCCTGTTCTGGATATGTAGTCGGTATATTATACAGAGCAAAGAGGGGTTGAGTGGAGCCTGGCATCCTGTCTGTTCTTCACTCACTGGGTCAGAGCTCTGACTACCAAGAGAAGGGCTGACTACCTTTTTCTGGTTTTCCTGAAGGTACCTTATGTACTAGATTTGCTTCTCACTAAGTCTCTATATTCTAAATCTTGAGCAGTTTCTTCTATACCACATCATCTGCTTCCTTTCTTTGGTGTGAATTTGTTAAGGATCCACAATTCTTGACAGAAAGCAATGTGCATGCTTCTCTGGTGTTTGAAGAAATCATTAACATGTTCAGTGATAGTGAAATCTGCTAAGTGCCTTCAGATGTTAATAGTGAAAGCAAAAGATTACATCTTTTCTAATACATTTATCTGAAGGAGTTTTTTGTTCCTATTTTTCTTGATAGTTTTGTTAGAGGAAAAATATTTCATTCCCGTTTACTTCTAACTGGCTCTCATACCTCACCACCCCGTTTTTTAAAATTGAAATATTCTGTCATGACTTGGAAAAAGGTTACATTGTAGTACATCTAGCCCAAGCCTGAAAGATTCTTCTGTTTCTCCTGTTTAAATTACCTTAAGATTACTGTATTATTAGTCCATTTGCTCTAGTTAGGTTGGACATAAATGTCCATCTAATAAATTAATATTCATATAATCTCAGTAAAGAAACAAATTTAGCTTAAGCCATATTCACTTAGTAATTAATTAATTTGTTTATTTGCCTAAGCAAGAAAACTGCAGACCATTTCTCTTCAATTTTTTTGCCTTTTTCTCTTTCTGTTTGTATGTTGGTGGCTAACTTATCTACAAGTATAGATTAAAGGACAGCTCTATATTCTTCCAGCTTGCAGTTCATGGTAGTTTATAAAAATACCTTTGTGCAATCCTTGAACTTGAGGCTGTTTTATATATTTTATTTTAAAGTAATTTGAAATGTAGTACTATGTATCTAGAATTCATTTTTTGGCTAGGAGAATATTAATATGTTGAGAAATAAGTGATAGAATTAATGTTAAAATACTCAACACATGTGTTAATTGTAGGAAACATGAAAAGTTAATGTAAGTTAAAACGTTACTGTCAATCAAAGCTTTAGTGTTTGGATATACTCATTTTTAAGTTTTTATTTTAAGATGAAGTTTAATAGCTTTGTAACAAACATTCTTTTCCTGTTCTTAATTTGCCAACACATCATACTACGTCAGACATACTCCCTTAAAGTCACATGTGTCCCCCTGCCAGTGTTCTGATTAACACACACATGCCGGGAGACAGCTTCTCAGCCCTTTTTACAGCCAGCAGCAGCCTTGTTTTAAGTGAGGAAAGAATGGGGCAGCTGATTTCTTTCTTTCAGAGGGAGCCTTCAGTTTCCAGGTGACACATCATCATTGATCTGTGAGTAAGAAAAGAATTCTTTCAGGACCCAAAAATGTGATCGGAAAGGTTAGGTACTTTAACGGGCTGGGTGCTGTTGTTTAATGAAAGTATTTAGAAATGTGGCACTGTGCAGTAACAGAAGTGCAGGGATGGGGGAACCACCTTATAGTTTCCCAAAACACGAATGCGCCGGTAACAGCTCTCCTAATGAGTGTGCGTGTGCGTGTGCCTTGAATTTTCAGACTATAGAAATGTGCATAAGGTAAGTGGGTGTAATTTTCTAACACACTTAGAATAAATAGTATCTGTTACAGAGTAAACTCTGCTAAATTTGTTAAACCAACCACGAAAGTTAAAAAAAGGTTTAGGGATGGATTTGATAGAAAATATTCAGAAAGGATAAGTTGAATTTTTCTGTTTAAAAGCACTCAGAATCTTATTGGAAATTAGAAAATAGTGATGTGGGGACTTAATTCAAATGAATAATTAATAATAGTATTATAAAGTATAAACAATTTCGATGTATTCAGAATATTTTTGAACTAATTCCAAATGAGTAATTAATATTAGCATTATAAATTATAAAACATTTTGATATATTGGGGAGGCCTTCCATAAAATTGGCATGAGTTATTAAAACTTGCTATAAATAATGCCCTGGCTGGTGTAGCTCAGTGGATTGAGTGCAGGCCTGCAAACCCAAGGATCTCAGTTCAATTCCCAGTCAGGGCACATGCCTGGGTTGCAGGCCATTTCCCAGCAGGGGACGCATGAGAGGCAACCATACATTGATAATTCTCTCCCTCTCTCCTTCCCTTCCCCTCTAAAGATAAATAAATAAAAAATCTTTAAAAAAAAGGCTTACTACAAATAAAATATCATTGTCTAGTTTCATTCATAAATAAACTATTTTGTGAGAGAAATCCTAGGAGAAGAACAGAATGCAGGTTAAAGTGGGGTGAGGTAGAGCAGAATCATTTTCAAATATGTCTAGATTATAGATTTCACTGTGTTGGTTTTTGTGTCCACAAATAAGTAATTTGGGGCCACAGTTGTGGACAAGTAAATGCAATAGACAATATTTACAGGAAATAAACTCAGAAATGCTGCGGTCTGTCATATATGTGACTATATGGTTATTGCATCTCTGAAAAGAGTTTAGTCAAGGCACACTCAACCACCATACACACACGTGGCAAGCTGCCTGTTTTGTGGCTAATAAAGAGGCTCCTGAAATTTGTGATTAGGAGCTTTCTTATTTACACCATAATAACATGCTATTAATATGAAGAAAAAGTTTAAAACACACACCAGAGAGAAAAAGATTATGAATAAAATATTTTTATAATATTAATAATAGCATGTTTCAATCTTGATTAGTGTCTGCATATTTTTTGGACAGATAGCTCTGAATAATCAAACTGTTAGTCAAAGGTACTTTTGTATTTGACATTGTAAAGTAAAATATCTCTTCCACATTTATTTCTGACATTTGACTTGATTGTGGTATATTCTGAAATATTACTGGACTATGATGAACTTCTTTTAATATTTAAAGCCAACAAACAAAATTCCAGTGGCAATCCTTAAGGTCAGTCTACTTCTAAAAAATTAATTATTTTTGCCATTAAGTTTACACTCAACTGCTATAGGTACTATAGATATTTTCACACTGTATTAGCCATTCTTTGAGGGACTTTTTATTTTTTCTTTCTGGAAATGAAATAAACACACTATTAGTATTAGGTTTAATGTATAAAATGTTGGCACCATTTGAAATTTTTCTCATTTGTTAAGATTGCCAAAATTAGAGCAAATCTAAAATAAAGATTTTAAAAAATCGTTAAACTGTAAGTGTAATCATGTAATGCCCTGTTGTTAACTACACATAATTCTACTGAAAAAATGATTAATTGCTACACCATTCCATCTTTGACACAATGCATCACAACTTAATTTCACCTAGTAAGTAATAGTACATTTTAATTTTATCCCTCTTTTTATGTTCAGAAATGCATGACGTCATTGCACAGTGTAAGGTGCAGGGGATGTCCGGAATCAGATGTAGAGTTTACTTTTTATCTAAACTTAGTTGCTGTTGACTTGGAGAAGTTACTTCACTTTCTCAGCCTCAGTTTTAGGATTCTCTTGAGGACCAAGGGAGAAAATGTTTGTAAGCATTTCGTACAATGTAGGTTTGACTAAAGTTTAGCTTTTGTAGGAACCAGAAGCCACC
>PVKM010050078.1:0-10796 GCA_004027735.1 Carollia perspicillata
GGGGGGGGGGGGGGGGGGGGGAGCTAAAGTTGAAAAACTCCGCATCATACAGTGATTTAAAATTATGTATGTGTAATATGCTTGCAATCTTCCAGTGTTCATAAAAAGACACCATCACAAAACATACCATGGTGAACAACACCTTTTAAAATTTAACACTGAAATTTTTAACTCTCATCTCAAAGCCCTTTTTTGATGTAAATGTTGTTTTTTTTTTACAAATGTTCTTGTCTACTACTGTGAAACATGTGCAAAGGGGGAAAAAAGTAAATTCCCTTATTCTTCCCAAATAAAAGTGTGCAAAAGAAGCTTATCCAATTGTCAAACTGTTCTTTCCCGTTCAGGGTTGTTTTTACAAACTAGAGATAAATACATCACATGTCGAATTGTCTAATTTGACTAATGTCACTGAAGAACACACGGAATTGACAAGCCTTGTCTGGACCAAAGGTGACAGGTTTTCTTAAGCAATTTTTAAAAATTACTTTTCAGTAAGGACAGAAACGCTTTTCATCAACATCATGAACTTTTGACTTTATATGCAGCTTACTTTATACCCCATCTTGTCCCCCATGCCACCCCCCAAAAAATCCTGCTTTTATGAACTTTAGTAAGCTGGCACGCAGTACTAAACTACAGAACTCCAGTGGTAATAACTCTAATCTGTTGGACCTCAGAGGAGGACTGCTCGTATGATTTTTAAATGAACGTAGACGATGTTTTCTCCGTACTCCACACCTGCCCACAATCATTTGCAAACCTCTTTTAGAACAATTACTACTAACCTTCCTCACAATTCTCAACAACCCCAACCTTGGTGCATTAGTTCTCATCCCCAGGCGCCTTGCTGGGACTTGAAGCCCGTCCACAGCGGTTCACTCTTTTCAAAGTCCAGGGTCCGGCGAGGAAGGACATCTTCCCCTCCGTTCGAGGAGCGAAGGCTAACCGAGGCCCCCGGCCACTCCCTCTCTCCTCGGCCGTCCGGGGCCGCCGAGCCAGGCCCTGCGCAGACCTCCCGCACCCCAGAGCCCCAGGCCAAGCAGCCGCGCACACACCCACCCCCCCGGGCGAGGGGTCACGGTGTCGACCCCCGGGCCACCCCCGACGCCCCCATCCGGGCAGGTGCCGGGCCTCCTCCGGACACTCACCCGGCAGCCGCTGCTCGCCGCTCGCCGCCGCCTCGCAGTCACTCCCGCAGCCTATTCCCGCGGGGGGTCTGTGCCGGCGCGGCTTCCCCGACCGACCCCCCCCTCGGGTGCGCGCCGCGCAAAGCCCGGATACGGTGAGAGCCGCCGCCACCGCCCCCTTTCCTCCCTCCTCCCTCAGTGCGTCCCTCCCACCGGGGCCCGCCTCGTATTTCCTGGATCCGCTCTCAGCTAGAGCTTGGCTCGCGAATCGTCGGCTTCAAGTCTCCCATCGGGTGCCGTCGCTCGCCAGACACAAAGATGGCGCCGCCGGAGACTGCCGGAGGCACTCTCGCGATTCTTCCCGGACGGCAACCGGAGGGCGGGGGCCCACTGGAAAGGTGGTCAATTAGAGTAGCCTGAGCTGGCCTCGAAACGGACGCTCCCTCGTATAGGCAAGGGGCAGTACTGCTTATGGGGGGTTATTGCGCTTGCGCAGGGACGGGCTGGCGGACCGATAGCGCATGCCCAGAAAAAGCCTCTTCTACAGCACCCATTGCTCCGTGTTTTACCTGTTTCCACCGGAGGCGCGGAGTGAAGGAGGGGGCGGAGGAACCAGAATGAAACTCCGGAAAGGGCTGGGCAGGAGCTGGCAGCGAAGTGAGAGGCGTCCCTTACGGCTGGGTCATCCCGAGAGCCTAAAGGGCCAATACGCTTTGGCGTCCCCCGGCGTTCTGCAGTCTTTCCCCTCTCCTTACCCTCCCTGTCACCGAGTATTCTTTGCAGAGTCTCAGCTGTCCGTTCATCGCGTTGTCCATTTGCGTTATTTATCGAGAGCTTACTGTGTGCTCAGCTGGGCTCACAGCTGACAGTCACAGTCGTCCCGTTTCTCACAGCACCATCTAACTTTCTCTTTCATTTTGGCGCTGTGTGAGCCTTCCAAGTCTCATACTACTTATCGCTTGTGTTCCTGTTGTATTTTTCCCCACTAATTCACTTACTCATTTAAACGTGTGTCGTTGAGTTTCCTATGTGCCAGGTGCTGAGGAAACAGATGTTCTCTGACTTCAGGGAGTTTTTGGTCTGAGACAGGTGGATGAGGAAAAAGAATTGATGACAGTTCACAGTAAATTCTGTGATAAAAATGAGTACAGATACTGGGGTGGGGTGTCCTGAAATATAACAAAGAGAAAATTCTTGAGGTGAATCGTAACAGGAATAGGATTTAGTACAGGAAGTGAGGGTGCCGTCAGGAAAGAAACCATTCCAATTATTTTAACAGAGAATTTAAAAGATTGATAATTGAATAACTGAAAAGTCAAGAAGAAAACTCAATATATAGCAGAGATAGCAACTGCGGGAAGCAGCTACTATGCCTGAAGCTTGAGGAACTAAGGAAAGAGGTTGGCATCATTACAATTTAGATATTTCGAGGAGGCGCCTTGTGGAGCTGAAACTCAGACTTCCGAGGAGGGAGCAGCATCTTCTGGTACTGGTGTTTCTGAGCAGGGCTCAAGATGCTGTGTCCACCAATGAGGGCAAAACTGCAAACTGGTTCCAGGTGCTTCTATGGGTAGGAACTTCTGCCCTTCTGAGAGCTTCTAATCTCCCTCCAGCCTGGTGATGAGAATGACACACGTAGAGCAGAGCTGAATTTGACCCATATCCTGAAGCAGGGCAGCTCAGGTGTTAAGAACCACTCATTTCGTAAGCTGAACGTGGTCAGAAAGGGAGCCATTCTCTCCTGTTGCATATCCCACATAGTGGGGCACCATCATGTTAAAACATTTGGAGAAAACCTCCTTCAAATTCAGGTTTCATATCAAACACAACTGCCCCAGTCAACTCACAAACCCATGAATGAGAAATAAATGTGCATTGTAATATGGCACTGAGACTTTTACCTATTACATGGCAAAAGTGGACCAATACAGCAGCTCTTTCCACTAAGTGAGCAGGAGTTAGTCTCCTGTCTTGCTCCACCATCCCTAGTGTGTTGTCCTAGTATAGTTGGTCCAATATGGCTCAGTACCATATCACATTCCAGTCATCAAAAAGGAAGAGGCTTACCCATTTCCTTCAAGAGCACAACCCAGAAGATGTCAACATAACTTGTGTTCACAGCCCATTGGCAAGAACTTAGTCACATTACTGTATTTACCAGCAAGGGAAACTGGGGAATGTGGTCCTAATTCTCAGCAGTCTTGTACCTAGCTAAAAATCTATGACTTGAGCCCTGGCTGGTATAGCCCAGTGGAGTGGGCCCAAGCCTGTGAAGCAAAGGGTCGCCTGTTTGATCTCCAGTCAGGCAGGACACATGCCTGGGTTGCAGGCCGGGTCCCCAGTGGGGGACACATGAGAGGAAACCACACATTGATGTTTCTCTCCCTCTCTTTCTCCCTCCCTTCCCTTCTCTCTAAAAATAAATAAATAAAATCTTTTAAATAAAAATAAAAATCTATGACTTGAGAGAAAAGGTTGGGCAGACAACCAGCAGCCCCATAAAATGATCACAACTCAGAACTTGATTTAAAATTATACCTTGTTCTAAACCCTGGCTGGCATAGCTCAGTGTATTGAGCGTGGGCTTGCGAACCCAACGATCGAAGTTCAATTCCCAGTCAGGGCACATGCCTGAGTTGCAGGCTGGTTCCCAGCAGGGGACACACAAGAGGCAACCATACGTTGATATTTCTCTCCCTCTCTTCTTCCCTCCCCCTCTAAAGATAAATAAATAAAAAATCTTTAAATAAAAATAAAATAAAATTATACCTTGTTCTTCCCTGGCTGGTGTGACTCAGTAGATGGAGTGCTGGCCTGTGAACCAAAGGGTCACTGGTTCGATTCCCAGTCAGGGCACATGCCTGGGTTGCCAGGTCCCCAGTAGGGGGCACACAAGAGGCAACCACACATTGATGTTTCTCTCCCTCTCCTCTCTCTTTCTTTCCCCTCTCTAAAAATAATTAAATAAAAATCTTTAAAAACAAGATAATTAACACATCTATTACCTCATAGTTAAGTTAAAAAAATTATACCTTGTTCTCTCGCATCAGTGAGGAGTTTAAAGTCAAAGAAGCAGGTATAATCCTTCTTTTTCTGTTCCTTAGGCTTCTACATCTCCTCTTGCATTTTGCTAACCACAGTTTCTTCTACTCCAAGGATGAAGAGGGTAGGAATGGAGGTGGGCAAGTTACTGCTTTACAGGTGCCGTCATAGATGCCTTTGTCTTCTCTGCACATGGCAGGTGCCTAAAATTGGCTCCTTCTCTCTTGGTTTAATTTGGCGGTTCTTCTTAGGCTTCTACTGGAAAAATTTGATAGCACATTCAAGGACACAAATAAGTAATACTCTTTTCTCTGGCCTCTTTTTTCTCAGCCCCTGGTCTCATTTACTTTTTGGTGCTGCTCTAAGTCCTCTTTTGGTTGTCAATGCCTTCTATGTGACTGGCACCCAAATGCTGGCTCCCTCATGGGGTGAGCATGATTCTTCAGCACCCTCCTCAAGGTACAGTTCTTTGATAAAGACTCAACCTTTCCTTCAAAAATATGTTTATTGATTTTAGGGAGAGAGGAAGGGAGAGAGAAGGAGACAGGGAAACATGGATGTGAGAGAGCAACGTTGATAGGTTGCCTCCCACATGCACCCTGACCCGGGATCAAACTCACAACCTAGCCATGTGCCCTGACCAGGAATCAAACCCCCAACCTTTTGCTGTACAGAACAGTGTTTCAAACAACTGAGCCACCCTGGCCAGGGCTGGACCCAATTTTTTCTAACTCCTTCTCAGTCCTTGCCTCTTGTTGAATGCCCTCAACTTCTTACTGTCAGGATCCCCTCACCCAATGGCAGGGCACGAACAAAGAGGCTCAAGCTTGCTTGCCTTCTGCGATGTTCATTTGTTAAAAGGTTTTGTTTATTTTTTAGAGAAGGAAACAGAGGGAGAAAGAGAGGGAGAGAAATGTGTGGTTGCCTCTCGAGTGTCCCCTACTGGAGACCTGGCCTGCAACCCAGGCATGTGCCCTGACTGGGAATTGAACCAGCGACTCTTTGGTTCACAGGCCGGCACTCTATCCACTGAGCCACACCAGCCAGGGCCTGTGATGTTCATTTGATCCATGGGGAACTCATGTGTCTTTGCCATGCTGCACAACAGACATGCTGCCCTGTCCTGCTGCTCCAGCAACATTGTCTTCATAATTCTTTTGGCAGATGAAAGGCAGCAGAATCAGAGAAAATCAGAGAAACTGCTGATTCCAGTCTCCAAACTCCAAGGATATGTGGTCAGCTCTCCCAAAATGCTCTGCCTGTGTTGGACCTCTAGATAGCCGCTGTTCGGTAACCAAGCAGCTAGAAGGTAATACATCTTGAAGGTTGCCCCCTCACTCAGCTCTTGGAGGTGCCCTCACTTGGCTTTGCCCTCTCTTGTAGGAGAGAAAATCTACATTTCCTCAAAAGTGGTACGTAATAAAAATCTCCTTTCTGGTCTTTTTTTTTTTTTTTACCCCGCAGAATCTTATGGTTTTATTAACACAAAGGCAGTGTGCACGCAAGCTGTGTATTCATACCCTTCGCTGTGCAGCCTGGCATTGGGATTGGTGACTCTGATGGCCTGCTGGGTTGTTCTTTCCACAAGGGCTTTGTGGTTCTCTCAGGAAATGTGAGCAATATCAGCACAGTGACATTCATTGCACATCAGCAGCACTTCAAACTTCTTGGCGTTGTAGACCAGGAACTTATGAAAGCCACTGGGCAGCATGTGATTTGCTTTCTTGTTGCTCCCATAACCAATGTTGGGCATCAAAACCTGGCCCTTGAATCTTCTGCACACCCTATTGTCAATGCCTCTGGGTTTCCGCCAGTTGTGCGTAATTTTGACAGATCGGTCTGATTGATGCTGGACGAACTCCTTGGTCCTCTTTGGGTGTGAGAGCAGCCATGATGCTGAGTAGGAGATGGCTGCCACCTGCGTAGGCAGTGCCAAGGAAGAGCTAGCCTTCTCTTCTTCAGGCTGTGGGAGGTGTTTGGGTGGTAGTCATAGAACCGGTTTTGCTGCCTTTTAGTGAATCTTCAGGGAAGGGCCTAGGAGCTCTCTTTAGAATGTGATAGAACCTAGCTTGTACTTTCTTCAGCTGCATCAGATACATCTTCTGTCCCATTTCAGTTATTTGGTTCACTTGTATCAATAATCTATTGCCACATAACAAACGATTCCAAAACACAATAGCCTAAAATAACAATCATTGTATTTGCTCATTATGCAGTATGTTAGTAATTTGGGTTGGGCTCAGCTGGGCAGCTCTTCTTCTGGTCTCACCCAGGGTCACTCACGGTGACAAGAAAAGAGGCTATGCCCTGACTGGTGTGGCTCAGTGGATGGAGTACCAGCCTGCAAATCGAAGGGATGCTGGTTCGATTCCCAGTCAGGGCACATGCCTGGGTTGCAGGCCAGTTCCCAGCAGGGGATGCATGAGAGGCAACCACGCGTCGATGTTTCTCTCCCTCTCTCCTTCCTTTCCCCTCTAAAGATAAATAAATAATTTTTTTAAAAAAAAGTTAGCTGAACCTTTAACGGGCCATTTCATTAGACTGTCTGCTTCTGAGTGGTGAGGTTTATGTGATGAGACCAGTGGTTCTTATGGTCATGTGCAACTCCTTTGCAGTAACATGGGTCCATTGGTTTTAAGCAATACTGTATGGTGATGCCGCTGGGGGAACTGTGGGGAGGAAAAGCAAACTCATAACGAGAGTATGAATCAGTTCTGGAAAGAATGAATCTGCTGCCCTATAGTCACACCCCATGTGGAAATGATCCAAAGTAATCTATTTATCCAAGTGGCTGGCTGGTTTCCTCGAGAAATTATGCCATAGTGTGGCTTGGTGTTGGTTTCTGCAGGTGGTGGGTTGGGCCAGTAGTAGCTCATTGAACTTTGGTGAGAGGGAACCCTTGTTGGGCTTAAAGGGTGATCCTGGGTTCACCCCTCTTATAGAGCAAGTCTATGAGGAACTTTGTGGGTGATAGACTGCCTGGGCTGCTTGGTGCTAGTCTATCTGGATTTAGGGTGCCAGCTCTCTATAGGCATTGTCTGGGACCTTGAGACTGAGTAGATGTTACAGTCCTGCTGTAAGGGAAGGAAGTCCCATGGGAAGCTGAGCTTGTGTGCAGAACATCCCTGAGAGAGAAGAGCAGATTTCTGGTTCCAGTTGGCTTTTTGCCTGCAGCCTAGCATGAGTTCTCAGGATCACGTTCAGACAGATGCGCTCTTTGTACTAAAATACTCTGTTTAAATTGTGCTAATTTTCACTTCTGTGTAGACCCTTTGATTGATTCTTGCCTTGCAATTTGGTGATCCTCAGTGGGAGAGGGGTTCCTCATAATCTAATTTTTTTTCTATATTCTACACCCTACTCTGCTTCCTACCTAATGACTTTCATTTAGCACTTGCCCCTCTACTGGACAGTGCCCTGAACAATGAGCATGTCAAATGCCTTCTGAGTTTGCTAGAAGAACTAAAGGCAGCCTATTTTAATTTTCCCTTTTATAACCATAAGGAACAACAGAATTGAGCCATCTTATACCAAGACACTTAAAGAGGGGAAATACAATTATTAAGTGCAAAGGATGAAGCAGGAAGAGACACCAGTCGCCCATCACCCCCACCCTTTCACCCATGGGGACTCACTCATTGTCTCCTGGTACAGCATTCTCTGACTTGGGAATTGTGTGTCTGGTGATGGATAATGGGTTGGTAGGACTACTAGAACATGACTCACCTGTATTCACCAGGACTTTTTTTGGAACAAGCCAAAGGAATTGGGTTGGGTCCTGGGCTGTCACCTGAAGTGAATGCATATAGTACACCAATCTCAGTGACTGAATCTGGTGACCAGGATCAACTCTTTCCCAGCTAGTTCCCCACTCCTGAACATCAGTGCCCCC
The DNA here is from genome assembly GCA_004027735.1 of Carollia perspicillata. NCBI lineage: Eukaryota > Metazoa > Chordata > Mammalia > Chiroptera > Phyllostomidae > Carollia > Carollia perspicillata. The sequence continues at coordinate 8,062 of PVKM010050078.1, forward strand.
GGCTAGTGGTCAGCTTCCCGCTGGCTCATCTCTGTCAAAGCTGTCATCTTGGGAGTGGTAACCTTTCTCAGAAGTAAGAGCTTAATTGAAATTGGCTCAACGTCTTTTCCTTGTTTGGAGTCAAAGTTTAATTAATAATAGGACTAAAAACATTTAGAGGGTCAGTTCGCTTGACCAATACAAAGGAATCTCTAATTTCTTTTCCCAAAGAGTTCATTTCAAATAGAAAACATGCTCGGCATCTACTTCTAAATAAATTCATTGTGCTCTCAATTTATCTTTCCTTAATGCTAGATAAGCTTGATGACGCTCTAAGAGAATCCTCATACAGAGACTGACAGTTGCCCATCCTCCTCAACTTTCAAGTTGAGAGAATTACAAATAGATTTCTTAAAAAATATCTCTTGTCTCAGACTTCCGGCCAAGATGGAGGTGTAGGTAGATACACTTTGCCTCCTCGCACAACCAAAAGAAGGACAACAACACATTTAAAAACAAAAAACAACCAGAAATGCCAGAAAATCGAACTGTATGGAAGTCCAACAACCAAGGAGTTAAAGAAGACAGATTCATCCAGACTGGTAGGAGGGGTGGAGACAGGCAGCCAAGTGGAGAGGGCTTGCAGCAAGGCAGTGACTGAAGGGCCCAGTGAGGCGATGGCTGGTGAACCAGGCAGTCCCACATTCACATGCAGATAAACCAAGAGGAACAACTGGGGAGCAAGACAGACCATTCAACCCAGAGTTCCTGCACTGGGAAATAAAGCCTCAAAGCCTCTGGCTGAAAACACCTGTGGGGATTGAGGTGACAGTGGGAAAAACTCCCAGCCTCACAGGAGAGTTTGCTGGAGAGACTCATAGGGTCCTAGAATATACACAAGCCCACCCACCCAGGAATCAGCACCAGAAGAGCCCAATTTGCTTGTGGGTAGCAGGGGAAGTGACTGAAAACCAACAGAGAGTGGATCAAGTGGCACTGTTCCCTCTGGACCCCTCCTCCACATATAGCATCACAAAGCAGCAACGTAGGTTGCCCCACCCTGGTGAACACCTAAGGCTCTCCCACTTACATGTAACAGGCACACCAAGACAAAAAAAATGGCCCAATGAAAGAACAGATCAAAGCTCCAGAAAAAAATACGACTAAGTGATGAAGAGATAGCCAACCTATCAGATGCACAGTTCAAAACACTGGTAATCAGTTTGCTCACAGAATTGGTTGAATATGGTTGCAAAAAAAAAAAAAAATGAAGGCTATGCTAAGTGAAATAAAGGAAAATGTACAGGGAACCAATGGTGAAGTGAAGGAAATCAGGACTCAAATCAACGGTGTGGGCCAGAAGGAAGAAAGAAACACTCAACCAGAACAGAATGAAGAAACAAGAATTCAAAAAAATGAGGAGCAGGTTTAGGAACCTCCAGGACATCTTTAAATGTTCCAATATCCGAATCATAAGAGTGCCAAAAGGAGAAGAGGAAGAACAAGAAGTTGAAAACTTATTTGAACAAATAATGAAGGAGAACTTCCCCAATCTGGCAAAGGAAATAGATTTCCAGGAAGTCCAGGAAGCTCAGAGAGTCCCAAAGAAGCTGGACCCAAGGAGGAACACACCAAGGCACATCATAATTACATTAACCAAGATTAAAGAGAAGGAGAGAATCTTAAAAGCAGCAAGAGAAAAGGAGACAGTTACCTACAAAGGAGTTCCCATCAGACTGTCAGCTGATTTCTCAAAAGAGACCTTACAGGCAAGAAGGGGCTGGAAAGAAGTATTCCAAGTCATGAAATGCAAAGACCTGCATCCAAGATTGCTCTATCCAGCAAAGTTTTCATTTAGAATGGAAGGGCAGATAAAACGCTTCTCAGATAAGGTCAAGTTCAAGGAGTTCATCATCACCAAGCCCTTATTATATGAAATGTTAAAGGGCTTTATCTAAGAAAAAGAAGATCAAAACTATGAACAGTAAAGTGACAACAAACTCACAGTTATTAACAACCAAACCTAAACAAAAACAAACTAAGTAAACAAGTAGAACAGGAACAAAATCATAGAAATGGAGATGACATGAAGGGTTATCAGTGGGGGAGTGGAAGGAGGAGAGAGGTGGAAAAGGTACAGAGAATAAGTAGCATAAATGGTAGGTAGAAAATAGACAGGGGGAGGTTAAGAATAGTATAGGAGCCCTGGCTGGTGTAGCTTCGTGGATTGAGTGCGGGCCTGCAAACCAAAGGATCGGGGTTCAATTCCCGGTCAGGGCACATGCTTGGGTTGCAGGCCAGTTCCCAGTGGGGGACACATGAGAGGCAACCATGAATTGATGTTTCTCTCCCTCTCTCTTCCATTCCCCTCTAAAGAAAAATAAATAAAATCTTTTTTTAAAAAAAGAATAGTATAGGAAATGTAGAAGCTAAAGAACTTATATTCATGACCAATGGTCATGAACTAAAGTGGAGGGATGAGGGTGGGAGAGGGTGTGCAGGGTGGAGGGGAATAAAGGGGGGAATGGGACAACTGTAATAGCATAATCAATAAAATATATAAACAAACAAAAAAATATCTCTTATCTAGTGAACCAGCAAGGGAAGTTTGCTATAGATCCACCGAGTGGATAGCAGTGGTAGTAGAAGACAGGAGAGGAAAACATTTTTTTTTGGCTAAGCTCTTAGAAGAAAATGAGTAGGTAGGAGAATTAGAAAGAGTTCATATGGCCCTGGCTGGTGTGTCTCAGTGGATT
>PVKM010050079.1:0-10794 GCA_004027735.1 Carollia perspicillata
CGGCGTCTCGCAGACACACACAGGACGGGGAGACGTAAGGCTCCCGACGCACGCCTTCCCCGCTGAGGCCGCACACGGCAATGCTCTTTCTATGTGTTCTTTTCCCAGCTCTCATACTGTAAACAGTGTCCCTTCTGTGGTCTGTTTAGTGTCACATCTCACATTTTTGTTGGTGAGTTTGCTGTTTAAAATGGTCCCAGATATAGTGCTGAAGTGCTATCCAGTGTTCCTGAGCAAGAAGGTTACGATGTGCCTTGTGAGAAAACATGTGCATTAAATACACTTTGTTCAGCATGAGTTATGCCACTGTTGGCTGTGAGTTCAGCGTTAATGGATCAACGATCTACACTCTAAAAGGTGCTTTTAAACATAAACACACTTGCAAAAAGTTACGCACTGATCACCTGATGAAAGTGTTGGGACCAGAGGCTCACAGCAAACCAACTCTGTAGTTTCCTCAGAGCTATGGTTCGGTATTCACTATTTCAGAGTTCACGGCGATTTTATACAATGTAACTATCAGGAGTAATGAGAATCACCTGTGTATGAACCTGTTGCCCAAAGTTGTAGCTAACAGTAATGCTACTATAAAACTCTCAGTTGATAGCAATGTCATGATTCTGCTACTACACTAGTTAATCGCTAACCTGCTCATGCTGCAATAATGCTATTACTAATTAACCATGTTAGTTTAATTCTATTTCTATTATTTAACAAGAGTGGTCCATTGCTGTTATTAAATGGATGTCTCCAAAGTCACACAGAGAAGGTGTCCATATCTTCTCCCCTTGACTTCCTGAGGGCAAAATATCAAAATAAAGCCTCCCCACGGCCTGTCTCCCAGGGGCTTCTGCAGACAGCAGGCAGAAATGAGTGCTCTCTGGAGTAGTGATGTCCAGCAAAGACAAGAGCAGCTTCTCCCTGGGAGGGGAGCAGGCAGCTGCACCTGCCGGGCTTGGCAGCTGCGCCCCTCCTGGAGGGCACGGGCCTCTTCAGGACCCTCACCTGTCCTGATGGCTCAGCAGATTCCACAAAGCAGGGCCCTCATTCCTTGCTGTCCTGGTTAAAATGCCAGCCAGGTATTTATTTGTTTCCTCCCAGACAGATGCCAACTTTGGGGGGTTGGGAGAGAGACAATGGTCCACAGCTGATTGACAAGGCTGCTGAACGAGGGGCCTCTGTGGCATGTTCAATGAAAAGGCCACTGTGTTTTTATTGCACCTATTTGATTTTAGAGTGTCGTTTATAAACATAATTCAACCAGCAGGATTAACTGCTTCTGGGCTTTCTCTTCTCCCTGCAGCTCTGTGGGTGTCCTCTCTCCCTACTTTCTTTCCTCCCTCCCCCGCCCCCCAGGGGGGTCCATTCCAGGCTTTCTTGGGTGTCACAGAGAACCAAAGCCTGCACATTCCCGCCATGACAACCCAGGGGTTCCTGGGTTTGCCCCCATGGCTCCCTCTCCCCAGCACCCAGCAGCCCCGTCCTTCAGTCCAGCATCTCCTCTTGCCTTGCCACCTGCACCAGCCTCTAACAATGATTTCCTCAGTTGTTCACAACTTGGACGGTTCCTTCCACCCAAGAGGCTTTTGGAAGCAGGCAGAGCAGATTGGGGCTGTTAACAATGGGCCAGGGAGTGTGAGTGATGCTCAGTGCCCGGAGCAGTGCACACACAAAACGTCCCCGATGATTTTATTCCCTTTGCCACTTTGTAGCCACCGTGATTTAGGTTCCGGTCTTGCAATCTAATTACCAAATTGTTTGGTATGTGAATTATATCCAAATAAATCTGCTATGGGGTGTGCAAAAGTAGGTTTACAGTTGTGAGTATGCAAAACACAAAGTTAATAAAGCTGTTGCAATAATCATAACCTGCGTGTCTTTTTCCATATAAACAACTGTAAATTAAAAATCTAATTACCATATTTCCTATAAAAACTCTTAAGTGGCCTGGTATCATCTGCATAAGGTCAAGGGCAAACTCCTCAAGTCCAAAATCCTTCTGTTCCCTTAATTTAGCGCTTTTCACTGTTTCCCATGGACTACAGTTCCCATACGACCCCAATACCCTCTTCGCTTAGACTCGAGCTCTGCCCACTCTTCGAATCATATCTATCCAGAGCACCTTCCCTCTCACCTTCCTCTCTAACAAACACCTACTCATCCGCCAAGGCTCTGTTTATGCATCACCTCCTATGGGAAGCCTGCCAGGATTCTTCCCAGCCTCAGACTGCATCTCTATGCTAATCTGTATAATTTGCAAGGAAGTTACTTTATTAGATAGTGCCAGGCTGGATTCAGTGCCCAGGGAGCACCGAGAGCATGTTAAGCTCCCAATCCATGGGGTCGGAGACGGTTAAGGTATGGTACCAAAGTCACAGGCCACTCAGAGATAGGTAGACACCTTAATTTTAGCAGGAAGTGGTGCACACTAGGTAGGAAGGCAAGTATTTTTTTTAAAGAAACTAGCATCTACTGAGTACTTACTATATGCCAGACATGTTCTGAAGATTTTATATTTAATACACATAGCAACACTGTAGGTCTATTCTATTGCATTGTTCCCCATATTTCAGACAGAGGGATTTGAGACTCAAAGTAATTTTTGTCATCTGTGCATGATCACCCTGCTGTTATGACAAGGGCAAGGCCAGGTCAGCTTGAAGGCAAAGCCTTTGCTAGACACACCACTGCATTATACCGGAGGGTCAGGGAAGGCTTCCTGGGAGCAGGTGGCTCCCTGGCCCCGCACAGTGTCCCAATCTCTCTCCCAGGACTCCTTACAAAAACAAAGGGGACTCATGGTAGAGTCAAAGTCCCCCTCTGATTTCGGTCCTAAGAATAGCTATGTTTTGCCCTCAGAGTGCCATGGGCATAGTCTTGCCAGCCCCTGGCTCAGCCCCTTCCCAATCCATGGACTCTTCCTTCTCTTTATGGGGCTGAGTTCAAATACGGCCCCCTGGAGGCCTCCACACTCCAGCACAGACAAATGTCCCCTTCTCTTCTAAACTCCTCTAGCAGGTCTGGGGTCTGGGGGGTGGAGATAAAAAAAAAAAAGAGGACTTCACTTACGCAGTCTCCTGTCTACAAGGCCTCAGGCTGAGGTTTTTACATAATTATATCTTTTAATCTCACTTTGACCTTACACTACTTGCTGCATGAAGCAGGTGTTAGCCTGACACAGAAGAGAAAACAGGTCACATAGGCGTATCACGATTGCTCAAGGCCACCCAGCTCGTGAGCACCAGAGAGAGAATGTACCTGACTCTCGAGTCCACATTCTCAGCCGACTGTGCCGGAACTGGCTACCCGTGTCCCTCTGGGGCCGTGTGTCCATCCCTGAACACGGAGTGTGCTCCTCGAAGGCAGGAGTGGGGTGATCACTGTATCCTCTGAGCCCTTGCCGCACTTGGGACATGGAAATTGCTTCCTAAAACTTTATCAAATATGTGAATATTTTAAATGTCCCTATATCCTCAGTGTTCAGTAGAGAGCCCTATATACTGTAGGTATCAATCAGAAAATCATTTTTTATTTTCTAAAAATTAAGACAAATATTTTTATTAATCGTTAAGCTTAGCATTGATAACTTTGCACAACCCCCCCACCAAACATGTCCATGAAGTCCAAGGTAGTACTGTTCCGGCTAACATTTTGTTGCTACTTTACTGAAATTATTATAACCCTGGCTAACTCCAGGGCCAGGCTGACAGTTGACTTCAGCCGACTCTGAGGGTCGCCTGTAGCCCCTCCTGTGGCATGTGGACGGCTCTGCAGCTCCAGGTGCCGGAGCCCTGTGACGTGATGGAAATGCACTCCTCTGCACCGCAGCCAGAAGACCCGGGTTGCTAGGCCTAGCTCTTTCTCTAAGCAGCTTGTTAACTCGGTCACATCCAGTCAATCTCCCAAAGAGCAGTTCTACTTGCCGGTTACACCTAAACCTCTGATGTCCCGTGAATCAGGTCAGAGGCCCTCTAAGGTTCTGGTGAAGAATTTTTTTTTTTAATGAGGGAGATGAGTAAGCTTTTGTAACCACAACCCCAAACTTGGCAAGAAGTGATCCAGTGCTGTCCCACAGCCCCTCAGTCACCACTGTCCTGCTAGCGTCAGGAGTGAGGCTCCTCCTGAAAGGTGGAAATGCGAACGCTGATTCCCACATCACTATCTACAACGTAACGTATGATGGAGAATTAATGACAGCAACCCACCTCCAAATACGAAGAACTAGCACCTTTCAGGTGCTACAGAACAAGGCTTTCTGTGAAGGAGCCTTTCTGCAGAAAGCTACGGTACAGCTGGAGGAGACGCGGCGGAGAGCTGCGTGCAGGGGAGGAGCAGACCCTCCAGCGCCGTCCTCACTTCAGTGTCTTATTTAGAGTTACAGAGGTGACCAGCGGAAGGGCTGCACGCATGGTCTGCAGAGACTCCTAATTGCACGTGCACCCTGGGAGGAGGTGGGAGAGGCGGGGTGTCAGTGAGCCAAGCCCGCACTTAACCCAGTGGGAAAGCAATAGATACTGTGTAAAGCTGATGCATCACTTTGGAACAGTTTAAGCGAATACTATTTAATGACACAGAAGCAACCACGGAAAGAAGTGAGAGCAAAAGTAGTTCAACGTGGTCGCCTCCGGGGAAGGGAGCTGAGGTTGGGGAAGGACTTTGCTTTTCACATAAGACTTTCTGCACTGTTTTATTTTATAGTCATTTGTGAGGAAATCATTGGTTTTAGAAAATGAAAAAAAAACGTCTGTGCCCCAGAACACCCCGTCCTTTGGGGAGCTTGCCACCATTCCTGTGTCTCTGTTCAGCCACTCCCCGTCCTGTGGGTTTTGGTGAACAGGATGCGGTGCTAACGGAGAACGGGCTGGGGGTTACCTGTTCATGCCAAGGGGGCGGGAGGAGGGCCCAGAACAGTCTTTCTAGGAGTGATGAGAAATGTTCAGGAGTGCTCCACAGTCTTTAAAAAAGCACCATTTTTCTGGAAACAGTGATGATCTAAACAACACACGATAAAGCTGGGGAAATAGCTGGGCCTCCTGCTTCACTTGTGGGGGAATCATTGTCAGACGTCACATCTTGGCTAACTGCTTGGAGTAAGGGAGCTGGAAAGCAAGTTAAAGGGAGCCCAATCCTAGGGATGGTGTGGGAAGTTTAGATCCAAATTATCCAGGTGTCTATGTCCTAAACTGTACAGTCACCCCCAGGCTGACAGGCAAAGATAGGATACTGAGGATGGACACGGTGACAGGCTGGACTCAGGAGACACGGGCTCTCGCCACACCCCTGGCCACAGTGGGTGGTGGGCTCTGAACCAGCCCTGGTTACAGCCTCCTCCCCTTTCAGCTTCAGTCTCTTGAGCTGCACACCTGAATGAAAAAGTCTCTCTCTAGTCCTTCTAAGGATTCAATGAGCTCATATAGCAAATGTACTCAGATTCTGCTACTTTCTATCTCCTAGCTTCAACTCAGCCTCCCCCGAGCCCCACCCTCTGCCACCCTGCACAGGTCAAAAGCCTTCAGTGGCTTCTCACTGCCTGATGTGTCAGTCCCAATGTGACGTGAGCCACAAATGCAAGCCACAGTAGGTGATTTTCAGTTCACATAGTGGCCACACTTTTAAAAAGTGAAAGCAAGCAAGTGACATTATTTTAACAATATATTCCACCTATTTCACTTATAAGTATATTTGTTTATCGGAAACATAATTGTAGCATGTGAGTCGATATCGGACATTTCTTAATGGGATACTGTACACTCTTCATGTTCCCATACTAAGTCTCTGAGACGCAGCGTGCATTTCACGCTTGCCGTGCATATCTTTTCAGATTAGCCACCTTTCAAGAGCTTAGTAGCCACACGGGACTGTTGACTGGCATCGTGCAGATTTAGGTCTGTCAGCTCCTAGAGCTGGTCTCATCTCTCCAGCCTCTTCTCACATGCTCTTCCCCTGCCTGGAGCAGGCCATGCACCGCCTCCACCCCACTGTGCTGAGCTAACTTTCAAATCAGGTCACTTTCTTCTGGAAATTTGCCCTGGCCCCTTTAGCCCAGGGTGAGGGCCCCTCCTACACGTCCCCACGGCACTCTGTAGGGTCCCATTAAAAGTGTATTAAGTGGGTTGTGACTGCTTGGGCTCCTGGCAATCATGCTCCATATATATCTTGCTTATCCCTGAACCTCCAATGCCTAGGCTGTGCCTGGTATATGATGGAGGCCCTGTCAATGCAAACGAGTTTGTGCTAAAGTGAAGCACCCTCAGGCTCTGGACATGGATCCTCCCAAGGGTGGTCCCCTCTCTACACAACTACACAAAAGAGTACAGACCTTGGAGTCAGGCAGACCTCAGTTCAAATCCTGGTTCAACCACAATAAATTCATGTCCTGGTCAGGTTGCTAGAACTCTCAGAGCCTCAGTTTCCCCACCTGTAAAGTGGGGCTATCAATCCCTACCTTGCATAGTTGTTGCATAGATTAAACAGCTGATGTACAGCGGTCTAAAACAGCCCTGGCACAAAGTGAGTGCTTAACACCTGATTTCATCAAACCGAAGATGCCATCAATTCCAACTGCATCAGTCATGAGATACACCGTAACTTTATGAGCCACCAGAAAAAGAGAAAACAGCCCCAACAACCATGCAGTTAAACTGTGACATGCCCGTGATATGTAAGGTGCAGCCATATTTCAGAGATGTTTAAATGTTGAATTACGATGTCTTTAAACTGACGGCATGTGGTAAATGCTCTCCCCTGCCCCCGGTGAGTACCCGGCTGGCACTCTCAGGCAGGAGATGCCGAACTCGGGCCTGTGCTGAATACGCGGCTCCAGAGGACTTGGGCTTCTCTGCGAGGTGAGGAAGGACTGTCTACTGAGTCCCTACTATGGGCCAGCCACGTCCCTTACGTTATTTTAATTACTCCTCAGAACAATCTTATTAGGTGCACTCCTCATTTCTCAGAGGAAGAAGTGGCAGTTCAGAGAGGTCGAGTTGCCCAGCTAGCCCGGGGCAGAGCCTGGGCTGGACCGGGAGCTGAGCCTGCGGAGCCCCCGCTGCCTCCAGCAAGCCGAGCCATTTCCAAAGGCCTGGCCTCCTGAGGCTGATGGAAGCTCCCACAGCCTTGTTGCAGCATCTGGTTAAAGCTCTGTAAAGGCCCTAAACTCCTCAAAGAAGCTCAGGATCAAACAGTCAGGCATGAGCTTATTAGATTTAATGCCAGGAACAAACCTTGCAAACAACAGGTTAAGGAGACCCCTGCCAAGATCTGAAGGAGGCGCAGAGCCGCCCTCCCCAGGGGCGGCAGGCTGGCAGAGCCAGGGGTTGGTAGGCTCGGCTCACTCTGACATCCAGTCGAAGGGAAGCAAGCGCGCTGGGCTCCTCCCTCCGCAGCCTGGGCGAGCCTCGGCCTTCCTGGGGAACACCCGGTTGTGGGAAGGAGACAGGCTGAAGCGTCCGAGGGACTGAAGTGGCCTGAGGGTGGCCGCGAATGGGGGTCAGGAGGCGTCAGAAAGGGTGTTCTAAGTGTGGGGAAGTCACCTGTGGTCATAAGGTCCTGAAACTCGCAGGTCAAATGTAAAGGCGTAGCTGGTGACGGGGTGAAGGACAAAAGACTAAAAGGCGGGAGGTCCCCTGTCTCCCCCATGGGGGACCAAATTCGCTTCTAAACTTGTGTGAGGGTCTTTCGAGGGAGGTACCGGACCTTTGCTCTGTCAGGTTGCTGAGGCCGAGATGACAAACACTGTCCCGCAGGCGGAAGACACAGAGCTTTGCTGCTTTAATTCCGTTTTCTTATAATTCCATTTTCTTAGAAAGTTCAGCCTCTTTCCACGGAGGCGACTAAATCAGGTCACTGATTTTCTCATCTGAGAAACTCTGTACCTAATGAGAGTTTCTCAGGACTTTTCTTCCTTTAAACTCGCTCTCTCCATCCCTTTCTATTTTTCCAGCTGCAATCTTTGGGAAGCAGGTAAGAGAGGAGTTAGTCTGATGAAGTGGAGGGCAGGGCTGGCCGGGCACCCATCACCCCAGGCCCTCTCCTCCCATTCCCTGCTGAAGCCCCAGCCCCGGGCAGGGCAGCAGAGAGATTGGAAACCACTGAGCCGGCACCCTCAACTGTGGCATTCAATGAACCTGCCGTAAAGTAGGAGGTGCGGGGGAAGAACATGGAACAGTGGCAGCCTGAGGTGATGGAAAGATGACCCGTTTGGGATCACCGGGGAAAGCAGTATTTTCATCTTAGCTCAGCTGTGAAATGCCCCCTGCCATGGTTTGGCCTGGGTTCCGTTCCAGGTCCCACCGTCCACGTGCCATGGGACCTTGGCCAGGCCACTTCCCTCTGGGCCTCGGTTTCCTTGAGGGAGCTGCAAGAGCTCAGTGGCTGTCATACTGCGCTCGAGGGAATCCTAAGCTCTCCCCGCCCCTTCTTCCAGGACGGTTCTGTTTCCCTCCACTTTCGACATTCTGGGTCCCTGTAAAACCTCCTTTGAAGACAGGCTTTTTGTGGCCAATAGAAGTTTGAAATCCATCAGACTGAATAATCTCATACATTCCCTTCCATCCCTGACATTCTCTGATTCTAAAAATTGCCAACTTGCAATCTCCTTGCGGGCACCGTAATCCTGAGAGAAGTCTCGAGGTGCCGAGTCTGTGTGAGCCGCGTGCTCCCGTGTGTGCTTTGTAATCCTTCAACCCTTTTCTTCCGTGCCTCTGCGTCTCAGACAGGAACCACGTGCAAACACTTCACCTGGAAAGTTGGCTGCTCTCGTTATTTATGAGCATGAAGAGCCTGCAGGCAAAGCGGGGCCAGCGCGCGTCTGCGCCCAGCTCCCGCCACGTGCTCTGCAGTCTGCAGGTGGGGAAGACACTGCTGTCCCGAGGCTCGCAAACACGCAAACCAACTGAGAGAAACACAGCTCCGCCAGGCAGGAACCACGGCCTGAGCTTTCTCCTTCTGCTGCTGGCCTTGCCTCCATCCCCCAGGCCTTCCCTGATTCTCACCTCTCTCTCCGAGATGGAAAAAGAAAATACAGCCCAGTAACCATTTCAAGGTAGATGTGATGTTAGAAAATCTGCGTTGAAGGGGCTGCAGACTTGCAAATTTTCCAAAGGCTCATTGGGTGGAACTTGACTGAGGCTCGTCCCAGGTCACCGCTGTAGACCCAGCGTGAGGGCCAGTAAGATGTGAGGCTGTTCTCCCTGGGTGAGTGGTAATCCTTAGCATCCTGCACAGATAGGCTTTCTGGTCCAGTCGGAGGCTCCAGCACAGGGGAGCCAATGAGAGGAAAGGCAGGCTGTGAATAATATAGAATAATTTCTATTTCCCTTCAGATCATATGGGTTTTACTTGGGGGGAGAGTAGAATTCACATGCTTTTCTGGTTATATCTTCACTAGGTCACCCCAAAATGAGCAGATGAATAGACTGTAAGGCTCAAAGAAGGAAGTCCTAGAGATCATCTGGTTCATCAGACTCATTTCAAAGATGGGAATACTGAGACCCAGCATGGAAAAGCTCCTTGTGGGGAATCACCCCACGACAAGGGCGTAATTTAGTGCAGGCCGCAGGCCACTGGCCATCTCCTTCAGCTTCCGAGGCTCGAGGTCTCCACTGTGGCCTTCATTTGGCCACAGTGCATTGGGCTGAGAGAGGATGTGTGGGGACACAGCGCCTGTGAGTCAGAAGAGTATCAGGGCCGCCACGTGCGGTTTGTTCAGGTTGTACCCTGTACAAGAACTGCCGCCACGGAGTGAATGCGACATCCACCCTGGCTCTCACTCTGCTTGCCCAGCTGTGTGCCCTGGTGCAGGGCTGTGTCCTGCCTGGAGGAGAGCCATCTCATTCTAAATCTCACAGAAGTGCTGCAAGGGCTAGCAGGACTTTCCGGGAGCAAGACGTGTCCACAGTGGACAGACTGGGGCCAGGCCGCAGGATGAGTTTATCAGGCGGAGAAAGGGAGAGCAGGCACTCTGCAGAGGGAGGCTGTGCGAAGGGCCACCTTTAGGGGCAGCTCACAGTTTACATGCCTCCCTGCTGGCCTAGGCCCAGCACCCTGTGACGCCGGAGCCTCGCTCTCAGGCATCTCTAAGAGGACCAGGCCAGGAAAAGCCCTAGGTGAACACCACCTTAGAGCAGGTTACAGACCCCGGCCCTCTGGGCCACCCCACTGCTCTGTTCTCCTGGCTCTGGTGTGACGGGGACCCTTGGAGTCCTCTGTCACTGTCATCCTCCTTGCAATTCTGTGGTGTCTCCCTCCTTCCCCACGGGTCTTCGTTTGTGCTCCCCGATTTTGTGAGGAGAGAGGAAGCCAACCAACACGAGGAACAGAAAACCTGCCCAGCTGCTCTGCCTGCCTGGCAGGGTCAGCTGGCAGCAGCCACGCCTCCCCTCTGTCCCCCCAACTTCTGCTGCTTCAGGAAAGGGCTGAAGACACAGAGTCTAAATATAGGCATGCCCCCCATGCTCCTGCCCAGCTAATATTAGCCCTAGTGTGGAATCCACTGCCAGCATTATTCCCTTTTTTTCTGGCTGTGCTGGTGGGAATTCTTCTACTTACAGTAAGGCAGGCTGAGCCAGCAAAAGACTGAGGACCACACTGAGCCAAATACAGCGAGAGCTCTGCTAACCGGGGGCTGGGCCGGATGATTAATGGAGCTCCTTTCCAACACAAGATTTATGATTCTGTGAATGGGGAGGCTTGGGAAATGGGGGTGGGGATGGTTCTGGTTAATTGAATTTGTCAGCTTCCAGATGGAGGGGGTACTAACATTTGTTGATAATTTACTCTGAGCCAGGGACACTACTA
>PVKM010050080.1:0-10798 GCA_004027735.1 Carollia perspicillata
CGGTGCCCTGAGCGCCCCCGGGTGTTGGGGTGCTGAGATGGCGTGGGGGCCCGGCCCCGCCCCATGACGCATTCCTAATCGTCGGAACCTCAGCCCAACTGGGCGCGCGCTCGACGTCCCCGGGCGCGCGCGTCGTGCACGCGCGCCCCCACGTGACCTCGCCCCGACCAACCGGTGCACGGGGATTTGGGGGGCAAAGCGCGGCCCCGCGAGCAGTTGCGGCGGGAGAGCGGCGGGCGGAGAGCGTGACTTGCCTGCTCCCGCGCTGCTTAATTCCTCTCCACCGCTTAGCCACCCCGCCACCGCTCGCAATCATGTCTGAGGAGAAGCCCAAGGTAAGTGCTGGTGGGCGAGGGCCATCCTTCGCTCGACCCCCTCCCGCGTCGTTCTGTCCCCTCCTGCCGCACATTGGGCACCCTCCGGGTCTTGGCACTGCCTCCCCGGCCAGGGTACAGCAGCGTAGTCCGGGCCTGCCCGAGCCCGGGCCTCCCGCCCCTCCCCCCGCAGTCGCGCTGCTGTGCTCCCCTCCCCCAGCCCGCCTGCCCCGCCCTCTGCTCAAGCTCCGCCCCGCCTTCGGCCCAGGCTCCGCCCCACCCTCCACCTCCACAGCCCAGGCTGCCCTCTGCTCAGGCTCCGCCCCTATATCCCGGGCGGGTCCTCACACCCCCGCCCGGGCTCCGCCCCAACTGCTCCCGCCTGGCCCTTAGGGTCTTACTCCCACTTCTACTAGGTTCAGGTCCACCACTAGGACGGGGGCGGGGCCTACACGGAGCTCAGAGGTACCGCGGGGACACCCCTCGTCAAAACCCTCTTGGCTCCAATACCCCGTTCCTGCCGCCCCTTACCTGCCGGCCTATGTAGCATGTCCTGGACCACCTGCTGCATCCAGACACCTCCTTCCCGGGAGTCTCCTGCCTTCGCCCTCCTGGGTCCCTGCCGACATCGCTTCCTCCCCCTCTGGAAAACCAGCTCCCCTTCCATCTCGAACTCCAGTTGCGGGAATCTGGGGCCCAGCCACTCGCTTTCACCTTTCACGGAGAAATGCTCTCCCCCGCCCCACGCCACGACCCTTCTCCTGGACCGTCCCTCTCCAGGACCTGTATCACAGCGGCCCTTCGCCTACTAGCCCCCTCGCTCAGCGATCTGTCTGGCGCTGTGTGCTACCGAACCTGCCTGGGCTCGGCATGCGCTCACCCTTTCACGCCAGGCCCTGTGGGGTGTGCACCCACCCTCCCTATCACAGTCCCTGGTATGGGCCCCTCCTCCCCAGTTTGTCCCCACTGGTCCCCATAGCGCCCTCTGCTGTGTGTTCCTCCAGGGCAGTGATTTTCCTCTCCTTTTTCCTTTCCTTTCCTCCTAAATTTATTGATTTTAGAGGGATACAGAGAGAGGAGGGGAGAGAGAGAAAAAAACGTCGATTTGTTTTTCCACTTATTTATGCATTTATTGGTTGATTCTTGTACGTGCCCTGACTGGGGATGGAACCTGCAACCTTGGCTGTGGGGAGGATGTTCTAACCAACTGAGCTACCCTGCCAGGGCCTGGGGCAGCGATTTTCGGTCCTTTTCATCTGATGGCACACATAAACTAACTACTAAAATTCTGTGGCCCACCCCAAAATACATTTTTTGCTGATCTGACAAAAAAATAGGTATAATTTTGATTCATTTACATCTGACAGCTATTGTGTTGACTGCGTCATTTTTTTATTTGACAATCTAAGGGACAAGAGGTGAGTGCCCCTGACTAAATAGTCGAGTATTGCGTATTTTAAAAATTCCTGTGGCACACAGGTTGAAAATCACTTTTCCAGGTTATTGGCTGTCAGTCTTTGGGAAGGTCCACAGCGGTTGTGTAACTACTCTTACTGAAAACAGGTTTGCAAAGTTTTTGGGCCACACTGTCAGAGTTTGTTTTTCTGACCAAAAGGAAGCGCTGCTGTTGAGTTGAATGCTCTGCACACAGGCTTCCTGCGATGCTGGCCTGGTGCTGGAGTCTGTAGCCCTCAGCACAGTGGGTGTGAAGCCAGCCCCCCTCCCACCCTCTGCCGCGCTTTGAGTCCAGGTCGAATTCTAGGCAAACTTCCTCTCTCCATGTTCAGTTGGAGCTGCCTTCGCCTTCTGTACCACCCCTCCCAGCCTGGTCTTTGGCCAAATATAAATGCCTTTCTTTGTTTTCTGGGTGGCTCCCCCTTACTGAAGTTTACAATGAAATACACACAATACTCATTTCTTCAGTGGGTTTAAACTTAACTCTCCCACGCGGTCAACTTCCATGGCCCTTTCCGTTGAATAAACGTGTTTGGATTGTGTGTAAAATGACTAAGGGGTTTGCAGTGCTTTTGGTGCCGGCTGAGGAGCCCACTCTGCTCTGGGTCTGGCCGGGAGGGGAGGAGACGCGCTCCCAGGCCATCATACTGGTGGAAAGAGAACCTTATGGGTCAGCTGGGAAAGCAGCGTCTCACTCCCCTGCGCAGCTGAAGCAGGGAACTGACTACAATGAGTTGTAAATTGTGTTCGTTGTTTTTAGGGTTTGTTTTTCTTTTCTTTTCTTTTTTTTTTAAGATTGTATTTATTTATTTTAGAGAGAGTGGAAGGGATAGAGAGGGGGAGAAACATTGATGTGTGAGAGAAATATCGATTGGTTGCCTCTCGCACACCCCTAATGGTAGAAAGGGGGGGAAACAGGCCCGCAACCCAGACATGTGCCCTGACCAGGAATCGAACCAGAGAACCCTGGTTCACAGACCCACACTCAATCCATTGAGCCCGTACCAGCCAGGGCCGTTTTTCTTTCTTTTACTCCTTGTTTATTAGGAGCTCACCAGGAGTCTGGTACAGGCCATTATTCTTAGTGTCCCTCCTTTGGAGGAGAGAAATACCTGGGGCCTTCCCCGGCTGTGCTAGCCTCCCCCCCCCCCCCACCAGGGAACGGGTGCCCTCCTCGTCCCTGGTGAGGAGGCCCGCTGCCCAGTCCTACTGCCTTTCTCTGCCTGGTCTGCAGCTGCTGCCCTGTGTTTCTGTTTGTTTTGTGTTTTGGTTCCTGCATCTGTTTGGACACATCTATAATTTTTTCATTATAAAAACAAATGTTTCCTTCGTCCACATGCAAAAGAATTAAGTTGGAATCTTAACACCACATACAAAAATTAACTCAATGGATTAAGGACCTACATGGAAGACCTAAAACAATAAAACTGTTAGGAGAAAACAGGACAAACACTTCTCAGCATTGAACGTGGCAATGATTTCTTGGATATGATGCCATAGGCATGGGCAACAAGGGTAAAAACAGACAAACTGGACATCATGAAGATTTAAAAAATTGTGCATCAAAGGATACTATCAACAGTAAAAAGACAACCTAAGGAGGGGAGAGGATTATGTGCAAATCATCTGTATATGGTAATAAAGGATTAACATTTGGAATATATAGAGAACGTATGAAACTCAGCAACTGAAAAACAATCCCATTCAAAAATGGGCGAAGGACTTGAGGAGACACTTCTGAAAAGAAGATGCACAGTCGGTAAGAGCCCTGGCCTTGACCAGGTGGTTAGATCATCGTCCTGATATGCCAAGGTTGCGGGTTCAATTCCTGGTCAGGTCACATACAAGAATCAACCAAAGAATACATACATAAGTGGAACCACAAAGCGATGTTTCTGTCTCTTCCTCTCTGGCTCCCTTTCTCTAAAATCAGCACATACAAAAGTTTAAAAAAACACAAATGTTCAATAAGGACATGAAAACATGCTTAAAATCATCAATCATTGGGGAAATGCAAGTTAAGACCTCACACCCAATGGGATGGTTACTATCAAAAAAACAGAGAATAGCCCTGTCTGGTGTAGCTCAGTGGATTGAGCGCGGGCCTGCGAACCAAACAACCGCAGTTCGATTCCCAGTCAGGGCACATGCCTGGGTTGCAGGCCAGTTCCCCAGCTGGGGACGCATGAGAGGCAACCACACACTGATGTTTCTCTTGCTCTCTTTCTCCCTCCTTCCCTCTCTCTAAAAATAAATAAATAAAATACATTATTTTAAAGTGCTAAACTGTAGTTACATGGTTCTAAAGAGATTTCTTGCCCTGGCTGGTATGGCTCAGTGGACCCAGCGCCAGCCTGAGAACCAAAGGGTCACTGGTTCGATTCCCAGTCAGGGCACGTGGCTGGGTTGCAGGCCAGTTCCCAGTGGGGGACACACAAGAGGCAACCACACATTGATGTTTCTCTCCGTCTTGCCTTCCCTTCCCCTTAAAGATAAATAAAATCTTTAAAAACAAAACAAAACAAGTGCTGTTGAGGACACGGAGCAGTCGGAGCCCTCATGCACTGTTGGTTGGAATGTAAAATGGTGCAGCAGCTGGGAAAACTGTATGGAGCTTCCTCCAAAAATTAATATAGAACCACCATATGACCCAGCAGTGCCACTTCTGGGTATGCACTCAAAATAATTGGAAGCAGGTTCTCAAGAGGTACACCCGTACTCACTGCAGCATCATTTACAGTAGCCGAAATGTAGAAGCAACCCACGTGTGCATCGATGGACGAGTAGACATACAAAATGTGGTCCATCCACACAGTGGAATATTATTCAGCCTTAAAAAGGAGAGAGATTCTGACATACACTATGGTATGGATAAACCTTGAAGACATACGCCAAGTTAAATAAGCCAGTCCCAAATAGGCGATTACTGTGTGATCCCACTTATATGAGGGACCTGGAGTCACCACATTCAGAGAAAGAAAGATGGTGGGTGCCAGGGGCTGGGGGAGGGGGTTGGTGTGTAATGGTGATGGAGTTTCAGTTCTACAGGATGAAAAGAGTTCTGGAGATAGATGGTGGTGATACTCCCACAACATTATGAATGTGTTTAATACCACTGAAAATGGTTCAAATAGTGTGGTTCATGTTATGTGTTTTTTAACAATAAGAAACTGAAAAAAATTCCTAAGTGCAGTGTGGTACCCTGGATTGGGTCCTGGAACAGAAAAAGGACATGGTGAAAAAACTGGTGAAATAGCAACGAAGCCTGGAGTGTCGTTGCTAGGGATGTGCCAGCCAGCGTTGGTTTCTTCGGTGTAGCAGGTGCCGTGGGTGCCAGATGCTAATATTTGGGAGACGGGGGAGAGATGTACAGGAGCTCTCTGTCTCTGTGTTGCAACTTTTCTGTAAATGTAAAAATTGTTCCCAAACAAAAGCTTTATTTGAAAACAAAACAAATGCATGTTTAATCTCTGGGGAATGAGGGGTGCTCCTAGAGGGGACCCCACAGCCCATCCTGGCCTCTGGTCCCGGAGCACTCTCCGCTTGTGTCGCTGGGTTTGCCCGCACTGGAGTCCACGCTGTGAGGGGGGGGTGTGGTGTCTTGCCAAGCTGCCACCCAAGGCTGCAGCGGGGTAGGCACCACCGCAGGGTGACCTCCTCCTTGCTGGGGACTTGCCTCCTAGGGGCACTCCGAGCTCCCCAGACAGAGCTGCACCGCCATTCAGCCTGAAGCCAGAGTGCAGGATTTCGTGGCTTGCCCCCAGCACCCCCTCTGTTAGGACAGAGGGGGGCAGGCCCCCAGCCCTCCCAGCAGAGAAGGAAGGAGAGCGGATGTGACGCCACAAAGCCGGCCAGTAGCCCTGGCCCAGAGCCCCGTTGTGGAGGTCAGCTCTTCTGGGGACGCGCCGACAAGGGACACGTGGGGAAAAGAGCACGTGTGCCAGCCGGAGAAAGTACAGTCACTTGGAGTTCCATCAAGTCTTTATTTTCAGATTGACTCGGGTCAGTTTCATCATTTTGTGCAAAGATAACCCCTTTATTCCCAAACAGTGCCAGATGAGTGAGGTGGCCCTGTGCCTGCAGGCCCCTCACTGCGCCCTGCAGGCGTCGCTCTGGTCTCAGGAAATGCCTCTCAGACTGAGCTGTGGTCCCAGGACACAGACTTGGGCATCCATTGTATGTGCGATTGCTCAGGGCTGTGAGCGAGTCAATGGTCCAGCGCCTCTTGAGTGTCCCCCAGTCAGATGGGGCTGACCGAGGTACGCGAGGGAGGGCTGGTTCCCTTCGTGGGAGTCGGCCGCCAGCAGGTGGGAGCTGCCGCACACGCCGCTGCCCCAGAAAGACCAGCATGTGGTGGCTCGGCTTTCCCTCGGCCTCACAGGGTGATCTGTGGCAGACACGGGCTTTGTCTCAGTTTTTTCTAGATTGAGCAGATTTTTTCCTTTGAAGGACCAATCTGTGAGCTCTGTATATTTGTACTGAATTTCCTTACACACGGATGCTTCACAAGTAGAAGTTAAAAATAGATTCTGTGTAAAAATAAAACCATCACATGAGTGACTCTGGATTGCCGGAGAACTTGAAGAAATAGGTTGCTTTTAATGCCTTAAAAGACCTCCAGCAATTACCTGAAAGGCTTGCCCTTTAACATAGTGGTTATTTTGGGACACGGTGTTGAGGCCCAGTGTTGTATCTTTTGCAGGAGGGAGTGAAGACAGAGAATGACCACATCAACCTGAAAGTGGCCGGGCAGGACGGCTCTGTGGTCCAGTTCAAGATCAAGAGACACACCCCGCTGAGCAAGCTGATGAAGGCCTACTGTGAGCGGCAGGTGCGCCGGTGGGCTGGGTGCGACTGCTCTCACCGTGTGTGCAGGCTGGTCAGGGCTCCACTGTCCTGGAAGTGTGTGTACCCATGTGTGTGTCTGCACATGTGTGCACTGATGTGTGCATGTGTGATTTGTGCGTGTGTGCATTGCATGCGTGTCTGTGTGCAGAGTGCGCATGTTCCCTGGCTGTCATCTCTCCTCAGCCCTCTGAATCTCCAGGCCGCGCCCATCAGCTCTTGTCTCAGCAGGCAGGACGGAAGGCCGCCTCGCCCCTTCCCCCTGGGGGCTGAGTGTGACGGCCGCCTTCCTTGGAGGCTGCGGGACGGTGGAGTGTGTCCGGCGCTGTTGCTCCCTCACACAGTAGCTGGAATGTGCTTTGGAGACACAGCCCTCATCACAGTTTATTTTTATTTTACTTATTTTTTTATTGTTTGTGCTAGTACAGATGCCCCATTTTCCCCCTTTCACTCCCCTCCTCATCAGTTGAGATTCCACAAAATGTTCGATTCCTTTATTTACCAGTTTTCAAAATAAAGAGCCGACCCACTTGCGTCTTCCCACAGTGACCGGTTAAGTTGAGCACTTAAACTTTTTTTTTCTGTTTATTGATTTGAGTGGGGGGAGGGGGTAGGTGGGAAGCGGGGCTGGGGGAGAGAAAGAAGAAGAAAGAAGGAAACGTCGATCTGTTGTTCCGTCTATTCGCGCACTCATTGGTCGGTTCTTATATGTGCCCTGACCTGGGATCGAACCGGCAGCCGTGGTGTATTGGGACGACGCTCTGACCAACTGAGCCACTCGGCCAGAGTCAAATTGAGCATTGTTAGTTGTGAGTATTTTTGGTAATGTCGTGAACTTATTTGTTCACGCTGAAACGTATTTGTGCCTCGTGTCTGCATCGGTTTGGCTCTCATCGTGCTCTGTCGGACTGACCTTTGGCCCTGGGTTTATCCCGTCCACTCAAGTCCTCTCGCTCGGTGGCTTTGCCTGCGTACCACTGTGGGTGGGTGGGTGCCCTGGCCTCTTCCCCAGGGATCCTGTCTCTTTTAATGGGAGGGGCCCTTCCTCTGGCTTCTTTGGGAGTACAAGTGTTCAGTCCGTTTCCGTTCCTGGCTTTGGTCATTCGCGCTGTGGGTTTTCGTTGTTGTAAAAGACACCACAGAGAAGCCAGGCCTCCCTCTCTGCCCTCCTCCTCTCAAACCCTGCTCCTCAGAGGCATTGTCATCACTCTGTAAAACTTTTCTTTCACTTCTTTCGTAAATATGCTTGTCCTTCTCCTTCCTGTGTTACGATTTTAGAAATTATCTGCACCTGCGGAAGGTGGGGATTTGGCTCTGACACTGCCGCCTCACGCCCTTCCCGCACCCTCGCAGTGGATTGCTCGGGCACCTGCTGGACTCTGGGACCCTGGGAGAGCTGCCCGCGGGGCCACACCGTGGACTCTGTTTCCATACCTGTCTCGTCCAAGTCATTTTGCCTAGTCTGGCGGTAGCCCTGTGCCCATCATTAATGCAACCCCCACATCCTCCCCTGTGCTGCCCAGTCCCCCGTGTAGGCAGGCACCGGTGGTCACCTCCACCTCTTTGTGTCCTTGCTTTTCCCACCATCCCTCCTGGGCCCCTCCTGTCCTGCCCCACCTGGAAAGGTTTTATTTTTTGAGGCCAGCTGCATGTCTGTCATCTCAAGAGTCATTCTGGAAACTTCTTTCACTCCTCTGCATTTTCTGGATTAATCTTCTGCCTTTTTTTAAAAAAAAACTTTATTGTTTTATCTTTCATATTTCAATCCGCAATCCACCTTTAAAATATTTTGTGTATAGTCCAAACTAAGACATAAGAATATGTTTTTTAAAGATTTTATCTATTTATCTTTAGAGGGGGAGGGAAGGAGAGAGGGAGAGAAATATCAGTGTATGGTTGCCTCTCCTGTGTCCCCTGCTGGGAACTGGTCTGCAACCCAGGCATGTGCCCTGACTGGGAATCGAACCGCGATCCTTTGGTTCGCAGGCCCACACTCAATCCACTGAGCTACACCAGCCAGGGCTCTTCTGCCGTTTTTGATGGAGCATGTCTTCCAGTCTCTTGTTCAGAAAGGGTACATAAGATGCGGCATCTGAGAACCCGCAGTCTGAAAATGACTGGCTCTTTATAAACCCACGTGCTTGAATGTTTGACTGCATGCAAATTTCTAGGTTGAAATTCATTTTTCTTTTTTTGGAGTTACTGCATCATTTTCTTCTGGCTTCTAATGTTGGTGTGAAAAGTTCAGTGACATTCTGATTGCCTTCCCTTTGTACGTATCTTGGGTTTTGTGAGCCTTTTTGGGACCTCATTCCCGTGTTCTGGAGTTTCACCATCACATACTTTAAGGTGTGTGATTTGATCACTCGTTTCTCGGGCTCTTTCAGTCTAGAAACTTATTGTTAGCTCAGGAGCTATACCTTCTGTTAGTCCTTTGTAGTGCGTGCCCTCTGTCTCTGCTCTCTTTTGGAATTCCTGTCCGTAGTGCGTGGGCTGTTCTAGAATGTAACCGTGACCACGTCCACAGTTTCGCATCGGGTTTCGTTATCGCCGTTGGTTTCTTTCTGGGAGCTTTTCTCAACTTTATGTGGACACCTCTGTCATGATTTCCAATTTCCAAAAGTTCTTGTTGTTTGAGGCTCCTTCTTCCCTAGTGGCAACTCACTATTGTCTACTAACTCCCTAAGAATTCCGTAGATGCACATGCCTGTATGCATGTGTGGGCGTGTTCATACATGCATGTACATGCGTATGCATTTGTGCACGCCTGTGTGTGAAGTGTCCTTGGATCCCACCCCCTCCCTCGCCCTCCATGTTTCTCCATCTTAGGTTTGGTCTCTCACGTATTTGAATCTTTCCTTAAATACCCTCTGGCCCTTGGTTAACTACCCACATTTAAGACTGAAGCACCAAAAAGCTGATGGAAAACTGCACACACAGGCGTGTGGACAGGGCTCACACATGGTGGGGGCGGCGACCTGCCAGGGTGGGGGTTCTGTGAGGGGCTTCCAAAAGAGTCTCTAAGTTTCCCAGAAGTGGAGCCCCACCCCTGCCCACTCCTGTCTGTGCTCTGGGCGTGCAGTGGAATTGGGGAGGGGGCTCGGAGGTGGCCTGGGGTGTGCCTGCTGCTCCTTACCGCGTCACTCAAGCCCAGGGCTCCCTCTGCCTGCGGAAGGCACAGCGCCTGGCCTCTTGGGCTTGGTGGCCCTAACTTGGGGGTGCTGATAGGAACTTTCAGGCATTATCCCAAATCAGCTGCCTTCTGCATCTCTGCCTCCCAGACCGTCTGTGCCTGCTCCTTGCCTCTCAGAGCTGTATCTTGTTGTCCCCTCCCACTCTGGACCTTGGGGTCCAGCATCCAGGGCTTTGGAGCTCCCAGCCCGTTGGCGACACCCCTTTCCTGCTGGCTCATCGCCCTCCTGTTCTTTGTCCGTCTGCTTATGCCTTTTTTATTTCTTTATGTCTTTTCAGTAGTTTCAGGAGCAGCAGAGATGTGTGTTTTCATCCTGTTTCTCCTATTTAAGCAAAATCAGAGCTGCTTTTAAAAAGGCAGCGTCACCCTGGCTGGCGTGGCTCAGTGGATGGAGCGCCGGCTGCAAACCAGGGGTGTTGCCTGTTCCGGTCAGGGCTCATGCCTGGGTTGCAGCCAGGTCCCCAGTGGGGGGGGTGAGAGGCAACCACACATTGATGTTTCTCTCCCTCTCTTTCTCCCTCCCTTCCTTTCTCTAAAAATGAATAAATAAAAACTTTTTTTAAAAGGCATTGTCTTTGCCCTGACTCGTGTGGCTCCGTTGGGCGTTGTTCCGCAAAGCGAAAGGTCCTCGTCTGGTTCCCCCTTAGGGCACATGCCCAGGTTGCCGGTTGGTCGCTGGTTGGGGTGCATGTGAGAGGCAGCGGGTTGACGTTTCTCATGTCGATGTTTCTCTCCCTCTCTTTCTCACTCCCTTTCCCTCCCCTCTCTCTAAACATAAATAAAATTGAAAAATATAAAGGCAGTGTCCTTGCACCCTGACCATGTCACCATTCCCTCAGGATGCAGAAAGTCAGCAAGTGCTCCTTTTTGGAGGCAAAATGCCCTCCCTTCTGTTTTTCTCAAGGCCACAGCCACCAGGACTGCGTCCCAGTTTTAAGCAGGCTTCTTGTCATGTGCCTCCTGTCACCTGACCTGTTTCCAAGAATTTTTT
>PVKM010050081.1:0-10802 GCA_004027735.1 Carollia perspicillata
CCTCCCTCCCATTTCCACCCCCCTTAGTTTTTGTCCATGTGTCCTTTATACTTGTTCCTGTAATCCTTTAAAGTCTAACATAATTGATTCCTGTCGTATTTCTCTCTTCTCAGTCACTAGGATGTAAATTCCAGGAGGGCAAAAATGATACTTATTATATTCCCTGCAGTATCCCTGATGCCTATTTCAACATCTTGAATGTGGCAGGAACC
Source organism: Carollia perspicillata (assembly GCA_004027735.1). Classification (NCBI taxonomy): domain Eukaryota; kingdom Metazoa; phylum Chordata; class Mammalia; order Chiroptera; family Phyllostomidae; genus Carollia; species Carollia perspicillata. The sequence goes on from PVKM010050081.1 coordinate 213, forward strand.
CAATAAATGTCTTGTATATAAATTAATGAATTAAGATAATAATAGTGCTGACTGCATAAAGAGGTTATAACCTCCAATAATTAATGTAAATTACTTAGTCCACTTCCTAGCACACAATAAGTACTCAACAACCATAAGTTTGTGTTCATAATATTAGAAATTTTTAGTCATGGCTGCCTTATGAAAGGTGGACATTTAAATAATAGTGTCCATCCTGGGGACAAAATTTGAAAGCAATGACCAGGTTTGGGCCACAGAACCTGAACACCTTTCTCTAAATCCCTTTGTTCAGATTCTTAAACAAAAAATTTCAGGATAACACATCCTATGTAGGTGAACAATGATCACAATTCACTTACAAATGAGAACGCTATTTTACTATTTTTTTAATAAATCAGCTGCATTGTAATACTACACAGTAGACTTCTAGTGTAAATGTCAATTTCTCTCTTAATAGTGTGAACAATTTAGCCTGGTATAACCAAAAGATAAAACTGGTTTGGTTTGCCTGAATTTTTTTTCTTCGTTGCCTAAATTTTGGGACTATTTGTTTTTGTTGTTTTCTTTAACAAATATGTTTGGCATGCCTGCTATGTCAAGGCACTGTGGTAGGCAAGAGGGAATTCTTCATCTAGTGAGATAGGCTTGGTTCCTGTCCCCAAGGAGCAGATGCTCCACTGGTAAAGGGGGGACATTAAATAAGGAATCTGAGCAGGTAGGGTTGGCATAGGTCCAGGAAGTACAGGATGCATTCTATAGAAGTAACTTAGGTTGTGGTAGAGAAGTAAGATTGAAACAGATCATACGCCCTGGCTGGTGTAACTCAGTGGATTGAGCATGGGCCTGCGAACCAAAGGATGGAGGTTCAATTCCCAGTCAGGGCATGTGCCTGGGTTGCAGGCTAGTTCCCAGCAGGGGACACATAAGAGGCAACCATACATTGATATTTCTCTCCCTCTCTCCTTCCCTTCCCCTCTAAAGATAAAAATAAAATAAAAAAATACAATTCTTAAAAAAATTAAATAAATAAAAGAGATCATACTTTGCTTCTCATGAGAGGTGATATTTAAGAATGCCAAGTTGTCCCAGTAAAGATTAAGTTGTTCTGGTAAAGGGAAGGATGGTTCTATGATGATGGGAAATATGTAAAATGACTCAGAGCCTGGAGAGAACATGAGGTGTCAAAGTCTTGAATGTTCTGAAAGGGATTTTGAAGACAAAGCAAGGCTTACATGCTGTGTCGCATGAATGGCTTGTCCATAATGAGTAGAACTTCTTAGAGTCTCGGTAACCATAGAAAACCCTTAACCTTTATTTAACATATGCTCAAAGTTAACTTTTCATATTAACGAAGATTTTATTTTCCTTCAGTACTCTCTGAAAATGTCTCCTGCTCACTTGTAAACCCTGGCTAGGATTTTCCCTCTGACACCAAGATCCACCAGTTCTGTCTCACTCAATTCCAAGAACTTGCAGCTAGACTTGGGCTCTGGACCGGATCTTGTTGCTAGGCTGGAGCTTGGGCTTGTCCCCCATCCTCTTCATGGAAGGAGTAACTTCCTGTGGAGACAGAGGTAGACATTGATCTTGAATGTAAGCAGGACCTGGGAGCCTTGACAGTTCCTTCCGCTACCAGATCTAAACTGGGCACTAGGAAGACGCCTTGATCCCAGGAAATGTATAATATAAAAGAAGAGATAAAGCATAGGAACAGGCAAGAGGAAATGATTAACAATACAATAAAAATGCAAACGGAGTGGGTCACCTACAGAACAAACTAAAAAATCAGAAATAGATACGCCATCACAACCAGAAAGGCAGTGCACGTCAAGACAGTGTGAACTGGGTTGTGAAGAATGAGCAGGATTCTGATAGATGGGTAACAGCTGGGTAATCCAGCAGAGAGAAGAGGGATGTGGTGAGGCCAGGGGCCGGGAGGCAAGGGAGAGATGGTGGAACCTGCAGTTAGTGTTCTGGGATGGGAACAGACCCTCTCTGCTTGCAAACTTAGACTCATTCATTCATTCAAATGGGGACATGGCTGTGAAACACCTAGGATTCTGCAAACTCTGACAAAAGTATTTTCAATCAAACCAATAAAACAAACAAACAAACAAACAAAAACCCCACAATGTGTAAAGAGTAACTGCATGAATCATAATCATCAGCTATTTTACAGTTCAAGCTACTTAAGTTTGAAGCTCAAGAAATTACAGGCATAAGTGCCTAAGTAGTCTTCAGTTGACTTTTAATTAACCTCTTTTGCCATTTCTCATCTAGGGAAATGGAAAAATACTTTATAGTCCAACAAAAACTTACTTTACAAAAGAATTACACAAATTTGAAAGTCACTTATAATAATCTTTCAAAACATGTAATGTTTGCAGCTGACTCAGGCCTGGTTGTATTTATTCCTTATCAGTCTTCCTTATCTTGCCATCGCTTCCTTCTTAATAAGATTCAGACAAAGCCTAGCCTTCTGGGATAAAAGTGAAAACCCACAGTGATTTAAAAATCATTTTCCCTCATCAGACCACATCTCATTAGTTGTGATTCTTTCCTTTTAGATTCTGATCTTTGCTGCTTTGTGGAAACATTATTTAAAACATGTGCTCCCAAGTGGGTACCCAGCTCTTGTGCAGATTATTCTTCCTTTTTCCTTCAAGTTGGAGATTTGTTTATTCAGCTTAAACTAAATCTCAATTTAAAAAAAGGAAAAGATTATTTTATTCTTCATCTCCCCACTGCCTTTTGAAAGAACAAGACAATGCCAGATTTGCCTAAAAGCAATTATAGAAGCCATGTCATTCAATTTTCATTTTGATGATGGTAAATGACATCACCTAGCTTCCATGGCACCCAAAATAATGAGGTTATTATACCTCCCCTGACCACTGGTCACCAAAAAACATTCACTATTGTGTCAGTCAGGGTGGGCTAGGTTGTGCTGCAGTAACAATAAACTTAGCAGTCATGGTGGCTTCACACAACTGAAGTCAGTTTCTTCCATGCACAAGACTAATGTGGTTTGTGTTGAATGCTTCTCCACCCAGTCACTCAGGGATGTCAGCTCTCTTCACTTTGTCATAAAGCTTCTTCAATATGTCACTTCTAAGGTCACTTCACATGGGAGGAGAGGCAAGGAAGAAACATACTGGCTGGTAACTGCCTCAGCCTGGAAGTAACTTTTATCATTCTGTTTCTGATTCTCAGGAGTCGCCTGGCCTCAAGCAAGGGAGAGTAGAAAATGAGGGGAACACGTGGGATACTTAGTGAGCAATAACCTCTTCTGTCTCGGGTACATGATTGGTTACATTGGTCGTATGCTAGGCCATGTTCAGAAGAGGCACATGGACAATGTGGAATTTTCAGCACACTGAAATCATTGTTCAGGCGTGACCTGGACTGCAAAGTACACACATTATAGAGACAGAGTATAATCACCACCTGGCTTGCCACCTTCCACCACATTCCCTTTGGCAGGTCTTGTAGACATTCTGAACTTCAGTGTCTTCATCTGTAAAATGGAGAGAAAACCCACATAGCAAGGTAGTTGGAAGAATTCGCTTTTTTAAATGCTCCCTCAAGGATATGTTCATTAATTTTAGAAATAGAGAGAGAGAGATACATGAATCTATTGCCTCCAGTATGTACCCTGACCAGGGATCGAACCCAAAACCTAGGTAAGTGCCCTGACCTGGGATCTAACCCACAATCTTTTGTGTATGGAACAACGCTCCAACCAACTGAGCCACCTGATCGGGGCCAGTTAGGAAGATTACTTTAATAATTGTAGAACATCTAAGAAAGTGTCTACCAAATACTGCATATTCAATTTTTGAAGTAGCAATTATTATTATTGCATTTTAGTGAGAATAATAAAATGGCGATATCATTATCATTTTGCAAAATAATTAAATAGTTACATTTAATTTACCAAAAATAATGAAAACAAATTTGAAATACAAGCATCTCTGAGACTTTCTAGTTGAGTTCAGAATCAGCTTTAACCCTGCATTTAATTTACGTTTAGCAGAAAATGTAATATATCATTACCTTTATAAGTTCTCATTTCAGAAGAAAAAATTGAGCTTTTAGAGTAATTGCAAAATTTTTAAAGGGACCTCAGTGAAAGCAGAGAGGTGAGTTTCCATGGCAATATCTGAACAACTCGAAGGGAAGGGCAGGAGGAAAAGAGAACATTTAATGAACACTTACATGATGTTAAGCGGTGCTCCTGGCTCTTCACATCCAATACCTGTCTAAAACGCAGGAAAGTGCTGTGAAGTCATTATGAAGGTCATGGTTTCATGGAAGAACAAATGGGCTCAAAAGTATCAAGACTTTGCTCAGTCAACTATATATAAGGTGGCCGGGATGGGACCTCATCGTGGCCTGCCGCAGTTGTCCAGGCTCTCTCTGCACCAGTGAGCCTATGATAATTGCAACATCTTCTAACTTCTCGTGCCAAATATCCAGGGCTTCCCTGGCCTTTCTTGGAGCTTCTGTAGGGTGAACATGCAAGCACCCCTCTCCAGCCTGGGTCCTCACAGCCTGCCAGCTTTCTCTTTCCTTCTGAATAAATTTCCTTTGTCTACTTGAAGACAGTTCTTCCTTGTGGTAGAAAGCCCATGATGGAAGATGGAGAGTGAAGTCACCACCACACTGATCCTTCTGGTAAGGAGGAATCAGGTGAGGTTCATCAGTGGAAGCCAGATCTAGGGGACCATGGGAGGAGGAGCAGATGTGGGTGTGGCCTCAAAGGGTCTCCCCACAGATCGCTTATTAGTTGGAAGGGGAAAACAGTAACTACACAGTGGTGAAAAGAGATGGCATTTTGTGTGATCAGGGTTAGCCTTTGCAATGAGGGACGGATGGGCGTCACATGCCTCTGGTGTGATGCACAGAGAAGGAAGCACCGTCACTGATGAGCATTGCCACCGGGAGGCATGTGGCCTGAGTCTAATCATAAGGAAACATCAGAAAAACCCACACCAAAGAACAGACTATGGCGAAGGGCCTGCATTCTTTTAAAATGTCAGTGTAGGAAAGTCGGAAAGACTGAGGAACATTCCAGATCAAAAGAGATTACACAGGCATGGCCACTGAATGGACCAGATCCTGTGTAAAGGATATTATTGGCACAATTAGCAAATATGCAATATTAGAAGGTAGATTGGATAAAATTATTATTGTAACAATGTTACAGTCCCTAAAAGTAACAGTATTGTGATTAAGAAAATATCCTTTTCTTTTTTAAAAAAAATTGTTTTCGATGAGAGTTGACTGCAGTACTAGTTTCAGGTACACTGCATAGTGGTTAGACATCATATAACTTACAAAGCGGACCCCCCAATAAATCTAGTACCCAACTGGCACCATACATGCTTATTACATTGTTGACTATAGAGAATATTTTTATCCTTAGGAATTGCAATATTAACAAAGAAAGGGGAAGAATGATGTAACCTGCTTTCAAATGGTTCAAACAACAAATAAGAATTTTAGAATTTATAACCTATACACACTACATGTGTGCAGATATATATGTCTTATAATATATGTGTCTATATAAATGTATGTATATGCATATATGTAGAAAGAGAGAGAGGAGATAACAAAACAGATATGGCAAACTGTTAAATATTGCTGAATCTGGAGAAAGCATATCCAGAGAAAGAGACTGTATTTGCAGCAATTCAATGAACCTCAGACATTTAAACAAATGGACATTTCTATGAATAGCAAGCAATTACCATGTGCCCATCATTGGCTGTAGATTTTCTTGGGCAGGTCATCCAAATTCTTTCCCAACTTTTTAAACAGCTGTTCACATGAAAATTCTGTCTTCATTTTCATGGTTAGGTAAGAGAAAATTGAAAGAGGACCTGGCAGGGTCCTGGATTTGAATTGAGATCAGACTCACTTCCTTCCATGAGAAGGGATGGTTCATGGATGTCAGATAGGAAAAGGTGCAGCCTCAGCCTGCAGGAGCTCACGTGGGCAGAGAAGGAAGATGGACAAGTAACCAGAGACCATAGTGTGGGTTAGTAAGCCATTAAATTCTCCCAGCCAGTACTTCCAGAACACCTCCTAGGTGCCAGGTGCTACACAAAGTCCTCTGGGACCGGAACTGTAGACAACAGAGACCAGCGCTTTGTACCCCTGGAACTCCGTTGCAGTGGCCATGGATGTGGCTGTTACAAGTGAGCAGAGTGCTATGGAAGCACACAGCTGGAGCTTGGACCCAGAGCATGGGGTAAGGCAGGCTTCCCAGGGATGCGACTGCCACTTTAATGGATGTTCAGGGATGGAAGAGCCTGAGAAAGTTTGCTCATCCACACGGGAGTTCACTGGTTGGACAAAGGATGGTACAGATGTTCTCCAGGGTGTTCAGTCTGTACTATTTCATGATTCAATGAGTGTATGAATGGGTGAATCCCACCTGGGTAAGGAGCCCAGTGGGAAGATCTCCCCAAAAGTTTAGCCCCTTTGCCATCCTTCCAGGTCACCAGATAGAGCTGGCAAGTCCCAGCAAAGCATCTGTGAGAAGAATTCGTGCCAGTGGCCTGGTGACTAACCACAGCCATGGGAGTTCCCCGGCTTCTGTGTTTCACTTCTAAGATGAGAGGAAATACTTTATTAAGAAAAGCCATTCAGATAGCATTCTCTCTCTCTCTCTCTCTCTCTCTCTCTCTCTCTCTCTCTCTCTGTTTCCTAAGTTGCTCAACACTTTTTCAGACTCCTGTTCTCACTGAGGGGAACAAAGCTGTCTTCTGGAAATTGTACCTTGAGGTTTGTTCTCCCCAGTGCCATGCAAAGCCAGCAGCCCACATGCCTCCATAGGTAAGAAACAAGGGCCCTTGGCTCCAGCCAAATATCACAGTCGTCATAGTCACCAAACAATAAGCTTTCGCTTTTACTCAGTGCTTTGCCCTACATGACCTCGATTCATTTACAGAGTTGACTTGCAGAGTGTCAGAGACCCTTGTGGGTAAAATGCCTGGGCATTTCCACACTCCTTTTGGGGATGTCCCAGGAGCCTGTGACGGGCCTTGGGCTAGCCCCTGGCAAGGGTCAGGGTGGGGTCCAATCTGGGCAGGGAGCCCAGGTGGACGGGGTTCTGTTTCTGCTCAACCAACCATGCCAACTAGACTTGCTTCCTTGTGCTTGCCCCACATACTGGAGTTCCAGCTCAGATTTCACTTGGAAAATAGATCTCATGGCTGCAGACAAAAGGAAACTTTGGCAACTACTGATGAGTCTCAATGCCTTTATGAAAACAAACAAACAAACAAAAATAGAGGCCCAGAAAGGGAAATCATATGCCTAAAGTAACAAAACCAATTAGTGGGAACCAATTGGTTCTGACCAGAGTAGGAACTATGCGTTCCTCCTAGGTATTCTCTTGGTTTCTACTCTAGGGCATGTGATTGCTAGATCTGGCCAAACAATTAGAGTGATGGAAAGGCCCAATGATTAGCTCTAAGAGGGGAAAATAATATATTTTCTAAAAATCCCTAAAAGCTGAAGTTCCAGCATGTGCCCTGCACCCGCCACCCCCACCACGGGCCTGTGGGATCCGAATGCTCTGACTCTGAGGGGCCTGAAAGGTCTGGTGCCACCACCTCTCCCTCCTGGAGCCTCACTTTCCCCTCTAGAAATTGATCTGGGCACATGAGGTGGCACAGCCAGCTCATCTGGCTCCTGGAGGTTCTGCCACTCACCCCTCCCCTAACTAACCAGAACACTGACTGTGAGGTCTAACAGGAATCACAGATGGGCACACAGTCTTTTCTAAGGTTCCAGTTTCTCCAAGGTGCCATCAGGATCACAGAAGTCAGCTTCCAGGTAAAGGAATGAGGCCTCGTCTGGAGCCTTCCGAAACCACAGCAGGGAGGAAGTACCCCAGCTGCAGGATTTCCTCTGAGAGGGTGAACTTGGGTCTATTTTAGCTCCTTCCTGTGAAGGTGTGGTGAGCCCAGAGACCTCGCTGAGGGCATGGCCACCAGAGTGGCACTGTGCGTGCCAGCTGGAGGTGTAGGGCAGCAGGTGTGGGGGAGTCTGGACACTGGCTGCAGTGGGATCAGCAGCTCCAGAAAGGTGAGGGACAATGATTCCCAAGTACCCAGTGGACCTGACACACATTTAAACACAATGCCTTCTTCTGTAGAGAAAGAGCATTGTCCCACAGCTTCCTCACCTGTAACTCCTTGGGGTGGTTTTCACAGTCGGCTCTTTCCTTCCTTCCCAGTCGTTTTCTCTCTGCCCTGCTCTTGCTCTAGCTCCTGCTCTCAGTCTTTCCTTGGCTCTCTTGCTCTCTTTCTCTCTTTGGTGAAACAACATCACTTCTTGTTCAGTCCCTGCTGAGAGCACCAATTATATTTATTTTTAAAATGATGACAACAGTAAAATTACCGAAAACCATAAAGAGCAGTTAAGAACTAAAAGCTTGAAGTGCTGATGCTCCATGAAATTAGACTGATTTGATAGATTCTAGAGTCAGGCAATGACTTCCTCTGTTGTGGGAGCAAAATGTGATTTTTTGTTTTAAAAAGAAGTGGTTAAGTCGGTATTTCTTTGATGATGTCTATGGGTCGTTTCCTTGCTGTGAAGACAGAATGCTCATTTTCATAGTCACAAAGGGAAACAAGGATTGCCTACTCAATTTTCACAGCTCAGGGCATGTACTAATAGTCTCAGTTTCTTTTTCACTCTGACTTCTCAGAGGAGCAAAAGATAAATAAATGTTATTGTTGTTTGTCACATTGTAAGATGATAATGTTACTGTAGGTAGTTAACTAGATATCAATAAAGAGAGCAAAGGGAATTAGACATTGAGCTTAACAAATGGGAGCACGAGCCTGTGTGCTTCACCGGGAAGCTATAGCTTCACACTCCAGGGGACCCAGCATTGTTCTGCAAGGGGATTAATACTCCTCCCTTCCCCGCTGTGGTGCTAGGTTACTGGGAGGCACAGAGCAAGGTGCTTGACCATAGAGGCCTGACACTTCACGTAGGGGGCGGACCCATCAAAAAGCCCACAAAAGCTTGGGAAATAGATTAGTCATTTTGAAAAAGCACCTGTTCCATTCCAAATCCAAGCTAGTATGACCTTAAGGGGACAAAGAAGCCTGTTCTCTCTCTCTCTCTCTCTCCCCCTCCCTCTCTCACTTTGTGGCACATTCATTCCATGCATTCACAGACTCTCTTGCCCAGGAGCACATGACCATGTGAATCTAGCAACTACTGGGCCCCACAGCAGATGGTGTGGGCTCCACAGGACTAACTGTTACTATGAAGCAAAAACTCTGGAATCTGGCTTTTGTTTTGGACATGGTCAGACTTTTTTCATGGCAGGACAGAGAGGGGAGACAAGGGCAGTCTTCCATACTAATAAACCAGCTTGCCACACCACAGTCTCCTGAGCACGAGTCCTTAAACTGCTTTCCTGAAGATCCTGTGGAAGACCCTGATTTCCACTGGTAATAATGTTAACCAGATAAACAAATGGTGCAATTTGTCAAATATTCCATATGTCCCATAGGTTAGAGTATACCCAATGCCTCAGGTTCCACTTCATGCATACGTATACATGTATATGTACACATATATGTATATGTATATGTGGCAAATGTGGACATGTTCAGGTTCCATAGAGTTGTCTTTCTTAAGCTTAAGGCCTACTTGCCCTGGTATGTAATTTTCAAGCTGAATGACCTTTACCCACTCTCTTCCCCTCTCTGGATCTCACGTAACTCACCCACAGGGCATTTCCTTTTACTAGAGAGGAAAGAGGAAAGGCCATGTCTCAAATTCTGTGATTCAGAAAGGAACGAGGTCCAGGGTCGAATCTGCTCCAGGGGCTGAGTGAAGGTCTTCGCAGGACGAGTGTGGAGGGAAGAACAGGAAGCCCAGAGCACCCCCGGACCTAGAAACCCAATGCTGAATCCCACTCGGCTGATGTTTTTATCTGAACCTGGAGATTAAAAGGATGCAACTTGTGAAAACACTTTATAAACTTAAACCGTGTGTACATTGTCTACATTTTTATCACCAACTACCAAGCAGGATAATGATTGAGTTAATTCTGACATGAAGCTGTCAAGGCACTCACCTAAGGCAGCAAAGCCCTTACCAAGTCCCTGGGACTGGATTTCCAACTCAGTGCTCTATCTGCCAGATTATACAGCACTGCAAATATGGTAACGAGTTCCACCGATGAGAAGCCATCACTCACCAGTGCGCCAGGTACCTGTCCCTGGTACCTACCAGAAAGAGACCCAACGGAACATCCCCACTTACCTGAGATAAAAGGCAGCACACTAAGCACTGTGCCACCAGGTGCTCTGCCCCCAGACCCCGCAGCCCCAGCAGCTGCATTAGGGCCATAAGACACACAAGCCTTCCTGGCCTGTGTTATTCTTTCTGGTGTCCAGGGATAACACGCCAAACTCTGTGTCAGATGCAAACCTTTGTTTTCTTTCCAATACAACCAAAGGGACCAAGCTCAGGATAAAGCAGTTTAATCAGAGCATGCAAATTACTCCTGTGTGTTACAGGTCCTGCCTTATGCACAGGAGAGGACAA
>PVKM010050082.1:0-10791 GCA_004027735.1 Carollia perspicillata
CAGGATCCTGTCCTGCTACACCTAGATTTTTACCTGGATTATTAAGACTTGTGTTTTTCCTCAGTTTCACTATGATTCAGAGAAATGTGGCACATGCTTTTCTGGACTATTAAATGGAGGCTGGTAACACGTATCCCAGATCCTGAAGGAGAGAGCTGCTGAGTGAGGATGGCAGTTTTGATCCAGAGACTTGGAGTACTGTTTGCACTACTGGCTTAAGAACATGGAAATTTTTCAGGGCTTTTGGCTAGTAGCCTGGAAGGGAGCATGGAAAGGGCTGGGTTTTATAGGAAAGGAGAGCTCTGAGCTGAGGTGCTCTGATGCCCCACCCCTAACCAAGGTTGGAATGTTGTAAACAAAGATCTGCACCTTCCAGGATTAATTGTTGGGTCTTCCACTAAGGCACTACATGGATGGTCCCCAGTCAGTATGCTTACAGTTTTAGTGAGCTCTGTAATGGGAGCAGGGATGCTAATGCCAATTTGAATTCTAATGACCTTTGATCTGATTTATATAAATCTTTCCTTCATCATTGGGAATTTTGCTTCATAACAAAATTAAACCAAGTAAATATATATAATTTCTGAGTCTGTTAATACCAATAGCATTTGATTTTTGTAGTAGTATATTTCGTTGCCTCATTTCATTTGTCCTGTAAGGCTTCTTGGATCTGTGACTTGATAACAGGTGTGGAATGAGGCTCAGAACAGGGTGCAGGCTGAGAAGCCCCAAACCCCACCACAAGACTGGCTTGGGGGCTGGGAAAAGCAGCAGCACAGGGATTGAGAATTATTTTGCATATCAGTAACAGGCTAGCTTCAAAGTCTTCCTGGGTCAGGGAGATAGGCATGACTTTGACCTGTGATACAGTTCCCCCACCCATTTACAATGCCCACGTGAGCACTTGGAGGTGGTTCCACACCATGGGGCCATGCCTTCCCCGACTAACTATGGCAGCCAAGAAAGACAGAAAATATGGGAGTGCTATCAGGTGTAGCCAATTGTGGGAGGAGGCTCCAGGTTGGCATTTAAACAAAAAGTCAGGCTGCCATGCGCAATGGGGACAATAGGGGACAATACAGGACAATGTGGGACCCTTGTGAGACCATGTGGGTAAATAGGGGGTGAAAGGACTCTTGACCAGTGGCCATGAGGAGGTGCCACATGGTTTTGAATTATGAACTGGAGATCGCGGCAACACAGCTGATAGTGCTAGGAATTGAGGGAGATCTGCCCAGCTGAACGTGGATTACTGGGAGGAACCAGGAGAAGTGAGCTACAGACTTCTGTTTATTTTCTTCTGGAAGGTGGTACTTCTGACTGGCATGCTCTGAGACTAGCCTGACTTGGAAAAGGGGGAGGGTAGGACTGTGCGTTTGTGGGTGTATCTTTGTTTCCATAAAGAGTGAGATTTAACAGTACAGTTCTGCCATTATTCTAAAAATGTTAACTTTCAATAAAATAGTTCCTTTCCTTTTTACCAAACTCTGGCATTGAGAGCTACAGTTCTTAATCCAGCAATGGGCATAAAGAACGTAGAGTAACAAAAGACCCCCAAGGGTAGGGGTGTGTTTTCTGTAACAGTAATGCCAATTTGAGTTTTAATGACCTTCAATATGACTTATATAAGTTTTTCCTTCATCACTGGGAATTTTGCTGCATAACAAAATTAACACAAGTAAATATATGTCATTTCTGGGTTTGTTAATACCAGTTGCATTTGGTTTTTGTAGTATTATTTTTTGTTGCCTCATTTTATTTGTCCTGCCTGGGCTGTGTGAGGCTTCTTGGATCTATGGGTTGATGTTTATCCTAGTCAATTTGGAAAATATCTCAATTACTGTATCTTTACATATAGTCTTTTGCCTCTTGTCAACATAAGAAACATTCAGGCCTTTAGAGAATTTGTTTTTTAGTTTATTCAAGCTAAACTGATGATTGCCAGGAAACAAAATGTCAATGAGTTGAGAAAATTCTCCAGAAAAATGGCAGTTCTGCACCCTGCTTTATATATTACAATAAAAATAGAGGATGTAAGTGGGTTACATAAAATCCATTGGTAATAGATCGTGGAGGTGGGAGAAAGCAAAGTGGAGAAACCTCTGGGATTGGATAAGATGTAATATGATAGACACAAACTTCTTTTACATAGCTGGTTAGAGGATAGTTAACAGTCAACAATTAACATACTAACAGTAACAATGAGAGGATTTGTGCATTGAGGGGTCCGGGAAAGGGAAAGTACTTTGATATTCCAGAGGTATGTTATCATAGTGGCAAAAAGATAATAGGCTTAATAAAGATAAAGATTGACATTAGTCAGGGACCTGACTACCTGCTATGAACTGCTTATATTTATTTATTTATTTATTTATTTATTTATTTATTTATTTATTTATTTATTTTATTTTAGTTGTTCAAGTACAGTTCTCTGTCTTTTACTCCCATCCCATTCCACACCCCCAGTGCTCCCCACCTCCTTCCCGTTTCCACCCCCCTTAATTTTTGTCCATGTGTCCTTTATATTTGTTTCTGTGACCCCTTCCCCTTTTCCCCTGAAATTCTCTCCCCTTTCCCCTCTGTCTACTCTGAGCCTGTTTGCTATTTCACTGTCTTTGGTTATATTATGATTGCTTGTTTGTTTTGTTGCTTAGGTTCCTATTATAGGTGAGATCATATGGTATTTGTCTTTCACCATCTGGCTTATTTCACTTAGCATAATGCTGTCCAGTTCCATCCATGCTGTTGCATAGGGATGGAGCTCCTTCTTTCTTTCTGCTGCATAGAATTCCATTGTGTACATGTGCCATAGTTTTTTGATCCATTCATTTACTGATGGGCACCTAGGTTGCTTCCAGCACTTGGCTATTGTAAATTGTGCTGCTATGAACATTGGGGTGCATAGCTTCTTTTGAATAGGTGTTTCTGGGATCTTAGGGTATAAACCTAGCAGTGGAATTGCTGGGTCAAAAGGCAGTTCCATTTTTAGTTTTCTTAGAAAATTCCATACTGTTTTCCATTCTGGTTGTACCAGTCTGCACTCCCACCCAGAGTGTATTAGGGTCCCCTTTTCTCCACCTCCTCTTCAACACTTGTTGTTTGTTGCTTTGTTTATGATGGCCATTCTGAGTGGTGTGAAGTGGTATCTCATTGTGGTTTTAATTTGCATCTCTCTGATAGCTAGCGATATTGAGCATCTTTTCATGTGTTTCTGGATCCTCTGTATGTCCTCTTTGGAGAAACATCTATTCAAGTCCTTAGCCCATTTTTTAATTGGATTGCTTGTCTTCTTAGAGTGGATTCGTGCAAGTTCTTTATGTATTTTGGAGATTAAACCTTTGTCTGAGGTATCATTGGCAAATATTTTCTCCTATACCGTTGGTTCTCTTTTTATTTTAATGCTGTTTTCTTTGGCCGTGCAGAAGCTTTTTATTTTGATGAGATCCCATTTGTTTATTTTTTTCTTTATGTCCCAAGCTCTAGGGGACATATCAGTAAAAATGTTGCTGCCTGAAATATCTGAGATTTTCCTGCCTATGTTCTCCTCTATGACTTTAATGGTGTTCCACCTTATATTTAAATCTTTTGTCCACTTTGAATCTATTTTTGTGTATGGTGTAAGTTGGTGCTCGAGTTTCAATTTTTTGCATGTAGCTGTCCAGTTCTCCCAACACCATTTGTTGAAGAGGCTATCTTTATTCCATTTTATGTTGCTGCCCCCTTTGTCGAATATTAATTGACCATATAGATGCGGGTTTATTTCTGAGTTCTCTACTCTGTTCCACTGCTCCATGTGTCTGTTTTTATGCCAGTACCAGGCTGTTTTGATTATAGTGTCCTTATAATACAGTTTGGTATCAGGTGTTGTGATCCCTCCTACTTTGTTCTTCTTTTTCAAAAGTGCAGCAGCTATTCGGGGTCATTTATGGTCCCTGATAAATTTTTGAAGTGTTTCCTCTATGTCTGTGAAATAAGCCATTGACACTTTAATAGGTATTGCACTGAATCTGTAATTGCTTTGGGTAATATGGACATTTTGATGATGTTAATTCTTCCAATTCATGAGCACAGTATATGTTTCCATTTGTTTATGTCTTCCTTGATTTGTTTCTTCAGTGTTGTGTAATTTTCTGCATACAGGTCTTTTACCTCTTTGGTTAGGCTTATTACTATGTATTTTAGTTTTCTTTTTGCTATATCCAATGGGTTTTTTTTCTTGATTTCTGCTTCTGCTGTTTCATTATTGGTATACAAAAATGGTGTTGATTTATGGATATTGACTTTGTATACCACTGTTTTGCCAACTTCATTTATTAGGTCGAGCAGTTTTTGGGTGGAGCCTACAGGATTTTCCATGTGCACTATCATATCATCTGCAAACAGTGACAGTTTTGTTTCCTCCTTTCCAATTTGGATGCCTTATATTTCTTTTTCTTGTCTGATTGCTGTGGCTAGGACTTCCAATACTATATTGAATAGAAGTGGTGAAAGTGGACAACCTTGTCTTGTTCCTGATCTTAGTGGAAAAGCTTTTAGTTTTTGCCCATTGAGTATGATGTTGGCTGTAGGTTTCTCATGTATAGCCTTTATTGTGTTGAGAAATGCTCCCTTTATTCCCACTTTGCTCAGATTTTTATCATAAATGGGTGCTGTACCTTATCGAATGCTTTTTCTGCATCTATTGATATGATCATGTGTTTTTCGTCTTTGCTTTTGTTTATGTAGTGTATTACATTTACTGATTTGCGAATGTTGAACCATCCTTGAATCCCTGGGATGAATCCCACTTGGTCATGGTGTATGATCTTTTTAATGTATTGTTGGATGTGGTTTGCCAATATTTTGTTAAGGGTTTTAGCATCTATGTTCATAAGTGATATTGGCCTGAAGTTTTTTTTTCTTTGTTATGTCTTTATCTGGCTTTCGGATTAGGATGATGTTAGCTTCATAAAAAGAGGTTGGGAGTCTTCCATCCTTTTGACTTTTTTAAAATAGTCTGTGAAGGATAGGGGTTAGCTCTTCCTTAAATGCTCTGTAGAATTCTCCTGTGAAACCATCTGGTTCAGGGCTTTTGTGTGTCAGGAGTTTTTTGATTACTGCTTCAATTTCATCTGCTGTTATTGGTCTGTAATGGCTTTCTGCTTCTTCATTTAGTTTTGGAAGATTATATTTTTCTAGAAATTTGTCCATTTCACCTAGGTTTTCAAATTTCTTGGCATACAGCTCTTCAGAGTAATTTCTTACAATCCTTTGTATTTCTGTGGAGTCAGGTGTAATCTCTCCTCTTTCATTTCTGATTGTGTTTATTTGGGTCCTCTTTTTTTCTTGATGAGCCTGCTTAAGGACTTGTCAATTTCATTTATCTTTCAAAGAACCACTTACCTTGATTCATTGATCCTTAGTACTGTGCTTTTGGTCTCTATGTCATTTAATTATGCTCTGATCTTGGTTATTTCCTTCCTTCTATTAGCTCTGGGCTGTTTTTGTTGTTGTTGTTCTTTGAGTTCTTGTAGGCGTAGTGTTAGGCTGTTTGTTTGAAATGTTTCTATCTTTTTTAGGTAGGCCTGTATTACTATGAACTTCTCTCTCAGGACTGCCTTTGCTATGTCCCATAAGTTTTTGTTTGTCATGTGTTCATTTTCATTTGTCTCCAGAAACTTTTTGATGTCTTCCCTAATTTCATTCTTCACCCATTCATTGTTTAATAACTTGCTATTTGATCTCTATGGTTTTGAGTGCTTTTGGTTTTTTCTCTTGGGGTTGGTTTTTAATTTCATTCCTTTGTTGTCAGAGAAAATGCTTGGTATGATTTCAATTTTCTTGAATTTGTTGAGGCTTGTTTTGCGTCCTATCATGTGGTTTATCTTTGAAAATGTCCCATGTGCATTTTAAAAGAATGTGTATTTAGCTTCTTTGGGATGAAGGGCTCGCTATATATCAGTTAAGTTCATTTCACTTGGGGCTTTGTTCAATGTCACAACATCTTTGTTGATATTTAGTTTGGAGGATCTGTCCATTTTTGACAGTGGGGTGTTAAAATCCCCTACTATAATTGTGTTTCTGTCAATGTCCTTCTTGAAGTCCTCTAAGATTTTCTTCATGTATTTGGGTGCTCCTGCATTGTGTGCATAAATATTTACAGCGTTTATATCTTCTTGGTGGATACTTCCCTTGAGTATTATGAAGTGACCTTCTGGGTCTCACTTTATGGCCCTTTTTTTGAAACCTATTTTGTCTGATATGAGTATTGCTACCCCGGGTTTTTTTTCCTGTCCATTTGCTTGGAATGTTTGTTTCCAGCACTTTACTTTCAATCTGTGTAGGTCTTTTATCCTGAGGTGGGTCTCTTGTAGGCAGCATATATGTGAGTCATAGTTTCTTATCCATTCAGCTATCCCATGTCTTTTAATTGGAACATTTAATCCATTTACTTTTAAGGTTATTATTGATACATTCTTATTCATTGTCATCTTGGTACCTGTGTTCCTCTCTCTCTGTTTCTCTTTTCCTTCCTTTCCTTAGAGTAGTCCTTTTAGCATCTCTTGCAGTGCTGGATTGGTGGATGCATATTCTTTTAGACTTCTTTTGTCTTGGAAGCTCTTTATTTGGCCTTCTATCTTGATTGAGAGCCTTGCTGGGTAAAGCAGCCTAGGTTGCAGGCCTCTGGTTCTCATTACTTGGAATATTTCTTGCCATTCTCTTCTGGCTTGAAGTGTTTCCATTGAGAAGTCAGTACGTAACCTTATCGGGACTCCCTTGTATGTTATTTCCTTTTTCTCCCTGCTGCCTTTAAAATTCTCTCTTTGTCCTGGAATTTTGCCATTTTAATTATGATGTGTGTTGGATTGGGCCTCTTTGGGTTCCTCTTGATTGGGACTCTCTGTGTTTCTTGGATTTGTGTGACTTATTCTTTCATCAGATTGCGGAAGTTTCCCATCATTACTTTTTAAAATAGGTTTTCTATCCCATTTTTTTCTTCTTCTCCTTCTGGTATTCCTATTATTTGGATATTATTATGTTTCATATTGTCTTGTATTTCTCTTAATCCCTCTTCATGTTTTCTTTTTCCTGCTCTCTGGGTGTTTTTATTTTATTTTATTTTTTATATTTTTTATTTTGTCCTCCAGCTCGCTGATCTGATTTTCTGCCTCATCTATCCTGCTTTTGATTCCATCTACTGTGTTCTTTAGTTCAGATATTGTATTCCTCATTTCCTCTTGGCCCTTGTTGATATTTTCTATTTCCTTTTTCATATTGGTATAGTTTGCAGTGAGTTCATTGTAGCTTCCTTGTAGTTTCTGGTAGTTGGTTGTGAGCTCATGGAGCTTCCTGGTGACCATTGCTTTAAACTCAACATCTGATAGTTGAGTTGCCTCTATTTTGTTTAGCATTCTTTCAGAGGTTTCCTCCTTCCCTTTTGTTTGGGGATTGTTTCTTTGTCTTCCCATTGTTTGTGAGACTCTTCTTATTAGCCTCAGCTTCTGAAATTGATCTGATCCGGCTCCCTGGGTTTATGGCATGAGCTTCATGATAGAGTACCTGTGAGGTTCAGTGGTGCAGTCTCCTCAGGTATCCTAGTGTTCACTGCTTCCTCCTATTCTTCTTTGTGATCCGTTGTAGGGGTAAGGCAAAATGGTTTAAGCCAGCAAGAGAGCATTCTATGTTATTTACAGTAGCAGTCAGTAAAGAAGAGATAGGAAATCCTTTGGCTATGTGTAGTATTAACCATGATATACCACCCAACAAGTCGATTTTTAGAAACGGTGGAATGAAGGTAAGTCTCTTGTTGGGGAGGGAAGGTTTGTGAGTTAGATCTAGAACACAGGGAGGTTGTGAGCTGTCAGATTCTGAGGTGAGGTGAGAATAAATTATAGTAAATAGGTGTAGTGAGTGAGAGAATAGAGTTAACTGCTACAGTAATAGAGTTCAGAAAACCATGAAGTGGGCTAGGAACTCGGAGGGATG
Source organism: Carollia perspicillata (assembly GCA_004027735.1). Lineage (NCBI taxonomy): Eukaryota > Metazoa > Chordata > Mammalia > Chiroptera > Phyllostomidae > Carollia > Carollia perspicillata. The sequence continues at coordinate 7,966 of PVKM010050082.1, forward strand.
TTGTATATTATTTACAATAGTATGGAACAGCTATTATTTACAATAATATTAGAGCAACAATCATATGACAGAATCTATCGAATTTAGATACCAAAAATAAGGAGTGTCGGACCTACAGTAGTGTGCTAATGGAACACAGGTGAAGTAAAGGACAGTTAATTAACAATACACTATGACTGAGAGAACAGGCTAAACCTATCAGTCAATACAATATGCCCAGCCAAACGAAGAAGACTAAACAGAAGGAAAAGGAATACCAAAATATTATTCAAATAAAGGATATAAGAATAAGCTAGAAATAATGATGCAGATATGCAGTATCTTGCAGGTTTCTTGTAATAGCAAAGTGAAATTTGTCTGTCTCAACTGTTAGGATGCCCCCCCCATTTGGGACCAACTCTGGTCTTTTAACAGTTCTGGTTTTCTTCTTCGCAATTGTGCGCATTAAAAAAAAAAGCAGACCGAGGAAGGTAGAAAAGATAAAATTGGAAAGAAAGCAAGAAAGAATAAAACAAGAAAGAAGGAAAGAGAGGTAAAAAGCATTAAGACATTAAAAATAAAAATTAAAATATAAAAAATTTCTTTGGAAAAATCAATCAAACAAACACACACACACACACTTACACACCAGGGAAAACAAAGAAAGAAGAAAATAAGCAAAAACAAAAAAAGAATAAAAATTAAAATTAAAAGAAAAAAAGAAACCCTCTTGCTGGTTTCAAACTGGTCATACCAGTTTTTCTGTTATTGCTCGCTGCAGCAGACTGAAGGGAGGGTTTACAGATGTGTTCTCTGGGTCCCTGGGTCTCCAGTCTCCATCACAGGCATGTCCCCTCTGAGTTTATCGGAGCGATCTTCTGGTCTCGGGCAGCATGCACCCGCCGGCTCTGGGTTCTCTGGGTTCCTACAAGCTGTCTGCTTTCTTTGGCTGCCCAGGTTTATCGTGCCCCGTCAAGTTTTCTTGCTTCACTTGCACGCAAGCGCTCTGCGTTTATCAGTGCCCTCTCACCGTCTTTCGTGGCATGAGCGCCCGTTTTGGATTTAGCAACTGCAGGCTCCAAGTCACCCACAGTGCCCTCTGTCTCTCCAGATCCGGGCGTGGTCCCTGGGTGCTCTACATAGCTCCCCCCCACCCCCCGGGTTGCAGGCGCCTCCAGCAGGGCTGCCTCTGGTCACACCTCTCAGAGACACACTCTTTTCAGGTCTCTGCGTGGGTGCTCACAGCCCTTGTGTTTGCGGCTCAGTCCTTGAAATTGCTCTCTAAAATTTCAAGCATCCAGGCTTCCCCCCAGTGTTGCTCGAACCCTGCCTAGCCATGGAGGGAGCACCGACCCAGCTCCCTGCAGTTGGCCCAATGGGCTGCGGCCCAGGTTGTAGCCTCCCTGCTCCCCGCACTGATCTCTAGGCCTTTATTGTCCCAAAGCAGTCCCCTTACCGTCTGGTTTTTCAATGCCCGCTACAATTTTTGATCTCCTGTCTTCATATATATGTTGTGGTACTGTTGGCTGTCTGCTCTGCTCCTCTGTAGATTGGCCTGGTTTCTCTCCCATGTGTGGGAGGAAGTGGAATCTGCTCCCTCTTACCAAGCTGCCATCTTCTCCCCCTGCTTTTAGTTAATAAGTTTTCATTTCAGACCATCTTTTGTGGTTACTTTAGGTTACCGAGTTTGTAAGACTTCCTCAAAGACTTCTGAATTTGTCAAGTTTAGTATGTGGTCCCTTTTTGTCCACATGTCCCCCTTTTGGTCATAAATCAATGCAGAGGATGCATTGATGACCAACCCTTTTGTTGGATAATGAGGTCCCACAGTGCTAGGAAGGCTCATTCCTAGAGAGTCTCAGAGTTAGCATTTGTCTTGCCGAACAGGTTGAGATGCTGGGAATGGGACAAGATCATAAACTCAGATGGCATTCAACATAAAATTATTATTGTTATTTAAAAGAAAAAGGAAGGTGAATGGGAGGCAATCAGATCCTATAGGTCCTTGTTAAAAATATTCTGAATCATTTCTAATTTTTGAGCTACCATGATCCAAGTTTTTTTTTTTTTGCTGCTTGTCTTAAGTTTTGTTCTTTTGCACTAGTATAACATTTATATACTAGAAACAAGTAACAGTATTAAACCAGTAACACCAATGAGAAATAGAAAATGTCTAATACTAGACATGGAAGAGTCTGAGGGGAACAAGCATCTCAGTGAACCAAACACACTTTGCATTTATTATCATAATTTTTTATTGACCTAATAACAGGTTTTCCTCCATATACTGTCACTTGTATCTTATGATTTGTTTGGCCAGATGAATTAAGACTCTCTACTATCTTATTATCCAGAAGCTCTAATTTTTCCTCTGCCAGTTAGTTTCCATGGAAATAATTGTATGGGGAGGATTATGTTTAATTTCTCAATATATTGGATTTTCAGCATCAATATTATCATAGGTTTTATTAACCTCAGGCAAAATTATTTTGCCTATAATTTCAGTATTACACCATATTCCAGTAGTATTTAATGTAAACTTGGTGTTATTACAATAAGAATCACATAGTATAACAGAAGCACTTTCTAACCCTTCCCAACAAAAATGCCACTTTTTCATATATCATATACTTATTTCTTCTTTAAATATATTTTATTGATTATGCCATTACACTTGCCCCATTCCCCCCTTCATTCCCCTCCACCCTGCACTCCCCTCCAACCCACACTTCCCCACTTTAGTTCATGTCCATGTGTCATAAGTTCTTTAGCTTCTACATTTCCCACACTACTCTTGCCCTCCCCCTCTCTATTTCCCCCCACTGTCTATGCTACTTATTCTCTGTA
>PVKM010050083.1:0-10789 GCA_004027735.1 Carollia perspicillata
AGAAATGCCTGTCCAAGTCCTTTGCCCATTTTTTAATTGGGTTGCTTGTCTTCTTGGAGTGGAGTCATGTAAGTTCTTTGTATATTTTGGAGATTAAACCCTTGTCTGAGGTATCATTGGCAAATATGTTTTCCCATATAGTTGTTTCTCTTTTTATTTTAATGCTGTTTTCTTTAGCTGTGCAGAAGCTTTTTATTTTTATGAGATCCCATTTGTTTATTCTTTCCTTTATATCCCTTGCTCTAGGGGACATATCAGTAAAAATGTTGCTGCATGAGAGATCTGAGATTTTCCTGCCTATGTACTCCTCTAAGATTTTAATGGTGTCACAGCTTATATTTAAGTCTTTTATCTATCTTGAATTTATTTTTGTGTATGGTGTAAGTTGGTGTTCGAGTTTCATTTTTTTTGCATTTAGCTGTCTAGTTCTCCCAACACCATTTGTTGAAGAGACTATTTTTACTACATTTTATGGTGTTGCCCTCTTTGTCGAATATTGACTGTAGTGACTTAGGTTTATTTCTGGGCTCTCTGTTCTGGTCCATTGGTCTATGTGCCTGTTTTTATGCCAGTACCAGGCTGTTTTGATTACAGTGGCCTTGTAATACAGTTTGGTATCAGGTATTGTGATCCCTCCTACATTGTTCTTCTTTCTCAAAATTGCAGCTGCTATTCGGGGTTGTTTATGGTTCCATATAAACTTTCGAAGTGTTTGTTCTATGTCTGTGAAATATGCCATTGGTACTTTGATAGGTATTGCACTGAATCTGTATATTGCTTTGGGTAATATGGACATTTTGATGATGTTAATTCTTCCAATCCATGAACACAGTATATGTTTCCATTTGTTTGTGTCTTTTTTGATTTTATTCTTCAGTGTTGTGTAGTTTTCTGCATACAGGTCTTTTATCTCCTTGGTTAGGTTTATTCCTAGGTATTTTATTTTTCTTGTTGCCATATCGAATGGGATTTTTTTCTTGATTTCTGCTTCTGCTGTTTCATTGTTGGTATCGAACCAGCAACCCTTTGGTTCGAAGGCCTTCACTCAATCCACTGAGCTACTCCAGCCAGGGCGAATTATAGATATCTTGATTCTAAATATTTATTTTGGAATTTCCAGAAAATAATATTTTCCCAGGTAACCATTTATCTAGAGTCTTTTACTAACAGCTAATTTATTGGAATGATAAATGCATACACATAGTACAAAATTTTTTAAAGTATATGGTAAAAATAAGTCTCTCTTTGCTATTCCTCATTCTCCCTTATAAGCAGCCATAGTAAACCAGTATCTTGTATATCCTTCCAGAAATATTCCATACATTTACAAATATATGTGTGTGTGTAATTTTTTTTTCCACAAATGGTAGTGTACTGTGCACAGTACTCTGTAGCTTTTTTCACTTAATTTATTTTCCATATAATACTATGTCTTTTTCTTGGATTTTGTTCCACCTTTTACATTATGAGGTAGAACATAACTGTATGGTAACTATTCCATTGTTGGATATAGCAAAACGTAAACAGTTATCAATAGGCATTTAAGTTGTTTGCTCTCTTTTGTTACTGCAAATTCTATAAATATCTCTTTATATAAGTAATCTTGTTCTGTGATTATATGTAGCGTAAATACCTAGAAGTTAATTACTGGTTCAGATGTGTGGACCTTTGAAATTTTAATAGGTATTACCATACTCACTCACATAGAATTTAAACCAATTGATACTCCTTCAAATGTAAAGTACATGTTTTCATATCCTTTGGCCAATACAATGTTACCTGACATGTTGATTTTTGTTCATGTGATAGTTTAAAAAATAATATCTCATTGGAATTTTAATTTGTATTCTCCCACTATTTATTTTTATTTTTTATTAAATACTTTTGAAATTTTGTTGTTGTTCAAGTACAGTTTTCTGCCTTTTCTCTCTACCTCTCCCCACCACCCCAGCCATCCTTACCGCCCGCCCCCTCGTTTCCACTCCCACTGTATTCTCCTATTGTGAGTGAACTTGACCATCTTTCCATTTATCGCAGAGCTATTAAATCTTCTGTGAACTCTTAGTCATTTATTTACTCTGTGTATGTACGTGAAGAACCTTGGTCTTAATTTGTTTGTGATATGAGTTACATTTATTTTTTTCTTACTTTGTTTATGGCTTTTGTTTGTTTGTTAGTTTTTACCTACATAAATATTTCATGTTAACATAGTTTAATTTTAATTTTATCAGCCTATTATGGTTTCTGGGTTTTATATTTGGAAAAGGCCTTTTCTAGTCTGAAATTATGAAAAGTATTTTTCATACTTTCTTAATAACTTTATGGGTCTTTTATTGTTTAAATCTTCGTTTCATCTGGAATTTTTTTTGCTATAACTTGCAGTAGGGGCTATAAGTTCCTATTTGAATTTTTATTTTGCCATATTCCCTCTTCAACTATCAAGGATTCACACAGAATAATATTTTTATAGTTCTGATTAGAGTTCAAGTATTCAGTAAATTTGTTCCATACATTTATCTTCTGTCAGCTGCTTTTACCTTTTATTTCATTTTTTTCTTATACATACTGTTAATTGTTGTTAATAAGTAGGCAAATACATGGGCATGGTTAAAAAATTGAAATAATACAAAATTATATTAAAAGATACATAATTAGAAGTGTTGCTTTTCAACCTTTTCACTCCCAACTTTTCAGGCCATTTCTTGAAGATTATTCCTCTTTTGTAGTTCATGTCTGTTTTTTTAATGAAATTTTCAACTATTACAATAACAATTCTGTCTTGATGATTTTAATGACATATCTTAGTTTCCCCGATAAAAAAGAAATATTTTCCTCTGGGGTGTTAATTTCAGAATCTGAGTCAAAACGCAATTTATACTTTGAGATATGTAAGCCATATGTATCTAGGCTGTGTATATGGCTAAGTATAGTTTTTAGCTATTACTACTTGGAGAACTATTTCTGTAAGTAATTGTAAGTAATAGAAAGTCTACATAAATGTAAAGAGTGAAGGTTCTAGAGTAAAACTGCCTCCATTTTTAACAGGAGAACTCCACAGCTTACTGTCTCTGGACTTGCAAATTACCTAACCTTCCTGGGCCTTAATTTCCTTTTCTGGAGAGCAGGGGTAGTACCAGTGCCCATCCCATAGGATTGTAATGATATGTGAGAAGAAGATTTAAGGTGCTTAGAATAGTACCTGTCATATGGTAAACATTGAAAAATGTTGTATTTGCTTTGGAATTTTTATTCTGCATCTGTTAACAATAACTATTCCTAAAATTCCACTTTATACTGATGAACATTGGGCATTTTCTCCTCATTCCTTTTATGAAAACCTAAAGAAAGTGAAATAATCCACTGTGATTTTTAATTGTTACTTACTGTGACTGCTTTTTAAAAAATAATTTGTTGCTTATAAGTGTCTAATTTTTTATTTATTATAAAATGTTTAAATCAAGAGAATTAAATACATAAAGTTTAAAGCATAAAAGGATTTTTCTCACAAATGTGATTTATTATATTGACATTACTCTATAAGCTAAATTGTCTTACTTATAGATGTATTATAGAGAGCTTTTAGTCTGGTCAAGGGTAAAAAATTGGTTATCTACTCCACTTATTTTTTCATGTCCTTTATATGTTGCTATTAGGCTATAATACTTAGGTAGAGTATTCTACACAATAGGTTAAGTTTATCGGAACTAACAGGATAAGTGTTTTAGAAAAACTTCATAAAAAGTATTCTAAGTACTTGACAACATCGTGAACTAATGCTTAGCTAGGTCTCCATATTCAAAGTAGTGGGATGTCTACACATTTAAATGTGTTTACAATGTAAATTCATGCTAATTTTTGAATTGTAAAACGATTTGAAAACAGGAGTATGAGGATAGAAGTAAGAGGGCTCCTCTGATTTCCTTTAGTTACTCTTATGTACAGTAGAGCCCCCTATTTATGGAATTGCCTGTTCACAAAAAACTTGTAGGAGAGCAGATCATAAAATGAATCCTTAAGACAGTCATAGATCAGAGAAAGGTGGAATGGTAACTGATTCTTTGAATTATATTATTTGGGGACAAGAAATAGAAAAAGAGGTTAAATTTTGCTATCATTTGCTTATGAAGGTTTCCAAGGGACACAATAGACAAGTGGATTTATTTGCTCTTTGGAAAGGCCATTTGAGAAAAATTAAGATTATTTTCCTTCATTCCATAGTGTTTGAAATTTATAGTTTACCACTCTATGATTTTATTTTGCTGAACCTGTGCCTTTTGTTGTGCCCCAGTTTATGTCTAATTTAGATATAGTAAAATTCACCTTTCTTACCATACAGTTCTGCAAATTTGGACAAATGGATTTATCTACCATCACAATCACAATATCGAACGAAGTGTTCCATCACACAAGAAACTTGCCCCATGGCTTTGTATCCCCAACCCCTGATGACCACTGATCTGATTTCTGTCCCTATACTTTCTTTTTTCCAGAATGTCACGTAGGTGAAATAATACAGTACTTAGGCAGTATAGTACAATACTGTTGAGTGTCGCTGCTTTCAGTTAGCATGAAGGCATTTGAGATCCGTTCACTTTGTTGGGTATGTCAGTAGTTCCTTTGTGTTTGTTGCTGAGCATATAATATTTCATTGTGTGGGTAAACCCTAGTTTGTTTTATCTGTTCCCCACTGGAGGTAATCTGGTAGCACAATAATGACTCCTGCAAAGATGTTTACCCTCTAATCTTTAGAAATCAAGAATCTGTTGCTTTATGTATCAAAAGGAGTTTTGAAGGTTTGGTTAAGGTTAAGGACTTTGAGATGGTGGGATTATCTGGGGTAATCCAGATTATCCCAGTCTAATCACATGATTCTTAAACTTGGGAAAGGAAGACAGAAGTGTAGGTCAGAGGTGAAAAGGCCCTGGCTAGAAGCTGGGAATGATTCTTGGTTTACATTTGGCAAAAAAAACAAAACAGGAACATTGATCCTACAACCTCAAGGAATTTATTTCTGCTATCCTACTAAGTGACCAGGGATTGTATTCTCCAAACCTCCAGAAAGAACTGCAGCCTACAGACACTTCGATTTTAGTCTGTTGAGACCCATGCCAGGTTTACGACCTACAGAACTATAATATAATACATTTATGTTGTTGTTTTAAACTACCAAGTTTGTAGTAATTTGTTTTGGCAGCAGTAGAAAACTAGTGAAAGGACATTTGAGTTGTGTACAGTTTAGTATAATTTCAAATAAAGCCACTATAAATATTCAAATAGAAGTTTTTGTGTGAACATAAGTTTTCCATTTTCCTTGGCCAAGGATTGGTGGGTCACGTCTGTATCCTCCCTGATACTATGTATGAAAGGTCTGTTTGCTAGTTGTTTTGATTTAAGTAGTCTAATAGTTATGTAGTTCTGGTTTTAATTTGCTTTTCCTTATAACTAATGATATTGAGCATCTATTGTTTTTTTTTTTTACAGAGGGGGAAGGTGGGGAAAAAGAAAGGCAGAGAAATTTCAATGTGCAAGAGAAACATTGACTGATTGCCTCTGGCACGCCCCGAACCGGGGACCTGGCCAGCAACCCAGACATGTGCCTTGATTGGGAATCAAGCTGGGGACTTTTCAGTTTGCAGGATGACATCCAGCCCACTGAACCACACCAGTATTGTATTTATTTGCCATCTGTATGTCTCCTTTGATTAAGTGACTATTAATTTTTTAACAAAGTTTGAAAGTTGAGTTCTTTTTTTTATTAATGTGATTCGGGAGTTCTTTATATATTCTGGATACACATTTTTTATCAGATATGTGACTTGCACATACTTTATTTCCCAGTCTGTGATTTATCTTTTATACTTTCAACGTCTCTTTGGAACAGCAGATGTTTTTAATTTTGGTGAAGTATAACTTATCCGTTATTTTTTTTTATTATAGATCATACTTTTGGTGGAATCTTGGCTTAACCCAAGGTCACAAAGATTTTTTTTCTTCAAGAAGTTTTCTGTGTTTACATTTTTTAGGTCTGTGGGTTTTTTTTTAATTTTTATTTTATTTTTATTTTTATTTAATTTTCACCCAAGGATATCCATTGATTTTTAGAGAGAGAGGAAGGGGAGAGAGAAAGAGATCGATCCATGTGAGAGAAAAACATCAATTGGTTGCTTCCGCTATGCACCCTGACTAGGGATCAGAAGTGCAAATTAGATATGTGCCCTGACTGGGAATTGAACCCATAAATAACCTTTTGGTGTACTGGATGATGCCCCAACCAACTGAGCCACACTAGCCAAAGCTGTGAAAATTTTGAGTTAATGTTTGTATATAGTGCAAAATGTGAATTGAAAATTGTATCTATATAGTTACCCAATTACACCAGCATCATTTGTTCAATTCCACTAAATTGCCTTTGCAACTTTGTTCAAAAACTGTTTCCTATATATGTATGTGTCTATTTCTGGACTTTATTCTGTTCCATTAATCTATGCTTATTCTCTCTCTAATAGTACAGTAATTTTATAGTTTTGAAATCAATGTGCATCCTTCAATTTTGTTCTTTTTCTGAATTGTTTTGGCTACTCTTGTTTCTTTGCCTGTCTCTTAATTTTTAATAGTAGAAAATTCATAGGATGGTAAGTGGCTTCATTCAACCTGTATTTTTACTCCCAGGAGAGTGAAGATAATCAGTTTATATCTTCTGTTATGCCATTTAACCTGTTGACTAGCTATTGTAAAATGGGAAGAATGTGGCTGGTTTGGTCCTCTTTATCCTTTTGTTGAGGTATCCTCCCAGTATTTTTTAATTAGACAAGAAATTGACTTTCTTTTTTTATTTATAAATATATTTTAAGCCTTTAGTAATTGACATGGTTGTTCTTAAGATCTGCAGGTCTCCCCAGTATATTACTCTTATTTTAAAAAAAACAGATTCATTGAATCGCAGAAAGGATCAAGAGTGGAAATGTATTTGGAGTAAAGAACGAAACTTGGACTGATACTGGTTTGAGCACTTAAATCCCAGAGATAGATATTGGACTCACATAAAATTCAAGGCCAAGATTGTAAATGAAGCTGCTTTTAAAAGGAGCATTGCAGATAGGAGAAGGCAATTAGAAAAATGAAACAGAGCTTTTTTTCCTTAATGGAAAGAGGTATAATAAAAATTATTGCAAGAGTCTTAACCCAAACCAGATTTAGCAGCATTCTCTCTTCCTTCCCCCTTTCTCTCTCCTGTCTTCCCAGTTGTTATAAAATTCTTGGGGATTAAACTGTTTAACAGAAATATTTAAATACCATTTAAATATATATTTTTTTAGTTTTCCTAACACTGACACCTAGTTTATTTTATTATCTGGGGCTAATTTTTTTTAAATTTTCATAAAACTAGAAATAAAAGGACTTCATATGTACACGTGGTCTTCTTATAGTTTAAGACATTTCCTTTCGTATAATGAGAACAGTTTGTGCTAGGTCAGTGTAACCAGGCAGCCAAGAAAAGTGGTCTGGAATGTGCATGTGAACAATGATGAGTTCACTGTACTAGTTAGTGTGGGAGTAGATGCCATTGACTGAGCATGTGTACTGTGTGGCTGTTACATTCAGAATAACTGAGTAGAACAATGAATCTGCATCAAAATTTTTGTTAAGCTTGAACATTCTTCCATGGAAACTATTCAGATGATTCAGAAGGATGCAGCTATGGGCAACTGGTGATTGGCAGCTTCATTACCACAATGTGCCCACTCATGCATCATATCTCTTACAGAGTTTTTTGGCAAAACATCAAATCACCCAGGTGACTCAGCCCCACTACAGCCCAGATTTGGTGCCCTGTGACTTCAGGCTTTTCCAAAAAACTAAAATCACCTTTGAAAGGGAAGAGATTTCAGACTATCACTGAGATTCAGGAAAATAGAATGGGGCAGCTGATGGCGATTGGGAGAACTGTGTGAGGTCCCAAGGTGCCTACTTTGAAGGGGACTGAGGTGTCATTGTCCTGTGTACAGTGTTTCTTATATCTTCAAGAAATGTCTCCATTTTTCTTATTAAATGACTGGATACCTTCTGGATATGTATGTGTGTATGTGTGTATCTTGCCTTTTTCATGTTCTTGAGTGAAGATCTTTAAATTGTATTAGAGAACTCTGAGTGTAGTATATGATGATTTTAGTTTAAAAGTCTATATCTTGGAAAAATAGCTAGATTTTAAAATTTCAAATGAGATTTTTTTCAGCTTCGAATAGTACTGATATAAAATCATCTACGTTTTCACTTTTCAGACACAAGGTGGTGTACTATACCTACAGTCCGAAGTTCTGTTGGTGACTTTCTTCAGCAGCCTGATAAACCCAATTTAAGATAAAACAGAACATTATAAAAGTTTACTTTGGTCACTAATACTAATTTTTTATGAAAGCAGATAGTTTTTTTTAGAAGAGTCCAGTTTTATTTGAAGGGACCCTGAGGGACTTTGACAAAAAAAAATAAAGTAATGCATTTTACTGCATTATTATTAAAGATTTTTGTTTGAAATAATTTGTCTTAGTAAAATATCACAAGAATAAGAGTAGTACAAGAAGCTTCCATATACCCTTTACCTAGATTTATCTATCATTAGTATTTATTCCATTTGCATACCTTGTGTGTGTGTGTGTGTGTGTGTGTGTGTGTGTGTGTGTTTTTAAAACATCTGAGATACAAAATTAGATGAGTGTAAAATAGTTTGCAAAGTATCCATTAAATTTTAACAATTGAACTTGAGAAATTATTGTATTTATCTGTGATTTCTCCCATTAGCTACTATGACAGATATTGGAAGGGAATAAAAATTACGTCCATATTTCTTTCAGGTTTGCCCCTTGATTTTACAAAGTGTACCGCTTAAATTGATAGTAGTTATAGCTGCTGTTTCTGACACTTGTATACATGTTTCTGAGTTTTCATAGTGCACTAAATGGTACCCTGGGGGCTTAGAAGAATTCAGTCTGTCTTCCCAAGTGTCTAACTTAATTCTTGGATATGGAGCTGTAAATATTATCTGATTAAATGTCATTATAAAAATTATTTTTATTTTTATTCCTCAGACAAGATACCTGTATAGATTCTACTTCATCCCTGAGAGAGAGCAAGCAACCTGAAGGTTTAGAAGTAAAACAAGGTATGAATCAAGAACTTAATTTTTATATAACATTTACCTGAAGATTATAAGCATTTACCAATAATAAATTTTCACAATGTTTCAGCTTACCCTCATTTTATAGATAGGAGAAAAAAATTGTCTTATCCAAGATCTAAAGAGTAAAGGTTACATCCTGCATTTGATGAGTCCTTTGGCCACTGGAGTAGTTCTGCCTCAGTGATGTATGGTTGCAGGCACCATCAGAAAGTTGTCATCTTAAATAGTTTTAATTTGGAATCTGTATTATGTATCCTTAGCTGTAAGATATTAGAGATATGTTAACTGGGTAGCTTTGGGTTGTATGTGGAAAAAATAAGTCTTATGAGATACCTTTCTTTATTTCCTGTTGCAGATATGTTTTGTCCTTGTCTACTTCCTTATTTATTGTTTTCTATAAATCAGTAGTTTTTAGCATTACCAGTTACCAGAAGTGGCAGTTTGTGATTTATTCAAGCCAAGTAAATAAATAGGGCTAATTTTTTAGATGTATTTTTTTGTTTGTTTCTTTGCATCCTAGTCGAGGAAATTGTAAGTAAAATAAATTTTTATTAGTTACTCAACAAACACCTTTTACCTTTTTCCTGATAAAATTACTACGGAGCAGTGATAACCCGTTGCAGCTAAGAGATTTGTTATTTATTATATATGCAACTAATTTTTGATAACTTAGAATAGTTACTCTAAGATTTGAGTTATAGAAACTTATTTGGTAGAGAGGAGCGGGTTATCAGTTTATTTGGGCAGAATTTTTTTTTAACTGTGGTCTATGTCACTAATGCTTAAATAACAAAGTAAAAATAAATTAAATAGTCCTGGCTAGTGTAGCTCAGTTGATTGAGCACGGGCCTGTGAAGCAAAGGGTTGCCGGTTTGATTCCCAGTCAGGGCACATGACTGGGTTGCAGGCCAGTTCCCAGCAGGGGACACATGAGAGGCAACCACACATTGATGTTTCTCTCCTACTCTTTCTCCTCTTCTTCCCCTCTCTCTAAAAATAAATAAATAAAATATTTTTTAAAAAAGGTTAAATAATTTTGTGCTTTATCCAGCTTATATAGAGAGAAAACAAAGTCTAGATATTCTGTAATTCTAACTTATATACTGTTGAGTTTATAAATTTTTTTATTTTTTTAAATATATTTTATTGATTATGCCATTACAGTTGTCCCATTTTCCCCTTTCATTCCCCTCCACCCTGCACACCCCCTCCCACCCACACTCCCCCTTTTAGTTCATGTCCATGTGTCATAAGTTCTTTAGCTTCTACATTTCTCACACTACTCTTGCCCTCTCCCTGTCTATTTTCTCCCCACCGTCTATGCTACTTATTCTCTGTACCTTCTTCCCACCCTCTCCTCTCACTCCCCTGTTGCTAACCTTCCACGTGACCTCCATTTCTGTGGCTCTGCTCCTGTTTTAGGTGTGGATGTTAACAACTGAGTTTACTGTCCTTTCACTGTTCATATTTTTATCTTCTTTTTCTTAGATAAGTCCCTTTAACATTTCATATAATAAGGACTTAGTGATGATGAACTCCTTGAACTTGACCTTATCTGAGAAGCGCTTTATCTACCCTTCCATTCTAAATGAAAGCTTTGCTGGATAGAGCAGT
>PVKM010050084.1:0-10787 GCA_004027735.1 Carollia perspicillata
TCCACTTGTTGCTCTTCCTCTTCCCCTTCTGGTCCTCCTATAATTCGAATGTTGGAATGTTTAAAGATGTCCTGGAGGTTCCTAAGCCTCTCCTCATTTTTTTGAATTCTGGTTTCTTCATTCTTTTCTGTTTGGTTGTTTGTTTCTTCCTTCTGGTCCACTCCATTGATTTGAGTCCCAGTTTCCTTCCCATCACTATTGGCTCCCTGCACATTTTCCTTCATTTCACTTAGCATAGCCTTCATTTGTTCATCTAATTTGCAACCAAAATCAACCAGTTCTGTGAGCATCTTGATTACCAGTGCTTTGAACTATGCATCTGATAGGTTGGCTATCTCTTGCTTGCTTAAAAGTATTGGCTCTGGGGCTCTGAGCTTTTCTTCTGTTTGGGTCATTTTTGGTCAAGTGACACCTGTTACATATGAGGGGCTGAGCCTTATGTGTTCACCAGGGCAGGGCAACCTAGTTGCTGGGTTGTGATGCTGTCTGTGGGGGTGGGGTCATAGAGGCAACAATGGCGCCTGTTCTCAGCTCTCTTGAATTTGTGTCCCCTCTGATGCCTCCCACAAGCAAACTGGGCCCCCCTGGTGCTGGTTCCCAGGCGGGCGGGCCTATGCACGCTCCGGGACCTTGGGAGTCTCCCCAATGACCTCTCCTGTGAGGCTGGGTGTCTCTCCGGGCTCCTTTTCAGTCGGTGTTTTTATGTTTTATTTCCCATTGCTGGGGCCCTGGGCTGTGCAATGAGTCTCACTGCCTGCCCTTGCCTGGTTTATCTGCACGCGAATGTGTGCCGCGGTGGGCCAACTGCCCTGCGTGCTCTGCTTATCTCCTTCTCGCATCTGGGGTCTGTAAGCTCCATGCCACCTACACTCCCTGGTGCTCCCGAGCCTGGCAGCCACCCTGTTTTCCTGCCACATTCCCTCTCTGCCGGCTTCCGACTAACACCTCTCTTACCGGTCTGGTCGAATGGTTGTCAGACTTCCATAGTTCAATTTTCTGTGTTCTGGTTGTATAATTGTTTGTAAATATTTGTTGTTCTTAATCTTGGTTGTGAGAGGAGGTAAAGTGTTTCCACCTACACCTCCATCTTGGCCAGAAGTCTGTATGGTTCCATTTACTTGTGTCTTCCTTAATTTCTTTCTTCATTGTTGTGTAGTTTTCTGAGTACAGGTCTTTTACTTCCTTGGTTAGGTTTATTCCTGGGTACTTTATTTTTCTTGTTGCTATAGTAGATGGTATTTTTTTCCTGATTTCTGTTTCTGATACTTCATTAATGATGTACAAAATTCCTGCGATTTCTGGTATCAACTCTGTATCCTGCTGTTCTGCCAAATTCATTTATTACATCAAGTAATTTTTTGGTGGAGTCTATAGGGTTTTCTATGTACACTATCATGTTATCTGCAAAAAGTGACAGTTTTACTTCCTCCATTCAAATTTGGATGCCTTTTCTTTCTTTTTCTTGTCTGATTGCTGTGGCTAGGACTTCCAATACTGTGTTGAATAGAAGTGGTGAAAAATGATGTCCTTGTCTTGTTCCTAATCTTAGAGGGAAAGTCTTAGTTTTTGCCTATTGAGTGTGATGTTGGCTGTAGGTTTCTTGTATATGACCTTTACCATGTTGAGGTATGTTCCCTCTATTCCCACTTTGCCGAGTGTGTTTATCATAAATGGGTACTGTACTTTGTCAAATGCTTTTTCTGCATCTATTGATATGATCATGTGATTTTTGTCTTTCCTTTTGTTTATGTGATATATTATGTTTATTGATTTGTGAATATTGTACCATCCTTGCATCCCTGGGATGAACCCCACTTGGTCATGGTATATGATCTTTTTAATGTATTGCTGGATGCAATTTGTCAATATTTTGTTGAGGATTTTACCATATATGTTCATCAGTGATATTGGTCTATACTGTTCTTTGTTGTGTCTTTATCTGGTTTTGGGGTTAGGATGATGCTGGCTTCGTAAAAAGGGTCTGAGAGTCTTTGATATTCATGAATATTTTCGAATAGTCTGAGAAGGATAGGGGTTATATCTTCCTTAAATGTTTCGTAAAATTCTCCTGGGAAACCATCTAGTCCAGGGCTTTTGTGTGACCAAAGTTTTTTCATTACTTCTTCAAATTCACTGGCTGTTATTGGTCTGTTCAAACTTTCTCCTTCTTTATTCAGTTTAAAAGGTAATACTTTTCTAGAAATTTGTCCATTTCATGAAGGTTTTCAAATTTCTTGGCATACAGTTGTTCATAGTAATTTTTTACAATCCTTTGTATCTCTGTGGTATTAGTTGTAATCTCTCCTCTTTCATTTGTGATTTTATTTTATTGAGTCTTTTCTCTTTTTTTCCTTGATGAGTCTGCTTAAAGGCTTGTCAATTTTGTTTATCTTTTTTTTTTTAAACCAGCTCCTGAATTTATTGATCCTTAGAATTATGCTTTTAGTCTCTATGTCACCTACTTCTGCTCTGATCTTGGGTTTTTCCTCCCTTCTACTTGTTCTGGGCTTTGTTTGTGGTTGTTCCTCCAGTTCTTGTAGGTGTAGGCTTAGGCTGTTTGTTTGAAATGTTTCTATCTTTTTTAGGTAGGCCTGTACCTAAAAAAGATACTGCCCTCTCAGGACTGCCCTCTCAGGACTGCTTTCTCTGTGTCCCATAAGTTTTGGACTCTTGTGTGTTCATTTTAATTTGTTTCCATAAATTTTTGATTTATTTCTTGGTCTAATTCTTAATCCATTCATTGTTTAATAGCATGCTATTCAATCTCTACAAATTTTAGTGTTTTTGAGGTTTTTCCTTGAGGTTGGTTTCTAGTTTCACACCCTTGTGGTCAAGGAAAACACTTGATATGATTTCATTTTTTTTTTCAGTTTGTTGAGGCTTGTTTTGTGTCCTATCATGTGGTCTATTTTTGAAAATGTTCTATGTGCATTTGAAAAGAATGTGTATTTTGCTTCTTCCGGATGAAGGGTTCTATATATATCAGTTAAGTCTATTTGATCTAGGACATTGTTCAGTGCTGCAATATCCTTGTTGATATTTTGTTTGGAAGATCTGTCCATTTTTGACCATGTAGTGTTAAAATTTCATTGCTGTCTATATCTTTCTTGAAGTCCTCTAAGGTTTTCCTTACATATTGGGGTACTCCTATGCTGGGTGTATATATATGTTTATAATGTTTATGTCTTCTTGATAAATTCTTCCCATGAGTATTGTGAAGTGTCCTTCAGTGTCTCTTTTTTGGCCTTTGTTTTTAAGTTTATTATTTCTGGCGTAAGTATTGCTTCACCAGCATTTTTTCTGGGCTCATTTGCTTGGAATATTTTTTTTCCAATACTTCAATTTCTGTCTGTGCAGCTCTCTCCCTTTTTTTTTTTTTTGAGGTGTCTCTTGTAGGCAGCATATATGTGGGTCATATTTTCTTATCCATTAAGCTACTCTATGTCTTTGATTGGAGCATTTATGTCATTAACATTTAAGGTTATTATTGATAGGTACCTATTCTCCCCCCCCCTTTGTACCTGTGTTCCTATCTCTTTCATACTTTGTCTTCTTAGAGCAGTCCTTTTAGTGTATCTTGAAGTGCTGGTTTAGAGGAGGTGTATTCTTTTAGCCTTTTTTTGTCTTGGAAACTCCGTATTTTGTCTTGCATTTTAATTGAGAGCCTTTCTGGGTAGAGTAGTCTTGATTTCAGGGCTTTGCATTTCATTACCTGGAATGTTTCTTGCCATTGCCTCTTGGCTTGTAGTGTTTCTGTTGAGAAATCAGCTGCTAACCTTATTGGAACTCCCTTGTCTGTTACTTTTTGTTTCTCCCTTGCTGCTTTTAAGATTCTCTCTTTGTCATTAAAACTTGCCATTTTAAATATGGTGTGTCTTACAGTAGGCCTCTTTGGGTTCATCTTGATTGGGACCCTCTGTGGTTCCTGATGCATGACTTTTCTCCTCTCCAGGTATAGGAAATTGTATGTCATTATTTTTTCAAATAGAGTTTCTATCCCTTTCTCCTTTTCTTCTCCTTCTGGTATTCCTATGATTCAAATGTTGTTGTGTTTCATGTTGTCTTGCAGTTCCCTTAAGCCATCTTCATTTTTTAAAATCTTTTTTTGTGCAAGTGCTCTACCTGGGTGTAGAGCTGAGTAATTTGGTCTTCTATTTCATACAACCTACTTGTAATTTATTCTGTTGTATTTTTATTTCATCATTTCTTCCTGGTTCTTGTTTATAGTTTCTATTTCCTTTTTCTTTAATTTTAAAGATCATTTATTCACTTATTTATTTATTTGTTTAATTTTAGAGAGGGGGGAGGGTGGGTGGAAGACAGGGAGAGAAAGATCAATGTGCAGTTGCTTCTTGTGTGACCTCTTATGTTGACCTGGCTTGCATCTCAGGCATGTGCCCTGACTGGGAATCAAACCAGTGTCCTTTTGCTTCACAGTCTGGCACTCAATCCACTGAGCCACACCAGCCAGTGTTCTATCTACTGTTGCAGTTTCCACTCGGTTCCTTGTAGTTGTCTGTGAGTTCCTTGAGCATCATTATCCTCATTGGTTTGAATTTTATGTCTGATACTTTGGTTGCCTCCATCTCATGTAGCTGTTTTACTGGGGAGTCTTCCATTCCTTTTGACTGAGGGTTCTATCATTGTCTCCCCATTTTAGGTGACTTATTTTATTTGTTTCTGTGATTCCCAATGCTCTGCTTTGCCAGCTGTCTTTATAGGACGAACTTGTATGGTAGGAGTTCTGTGGGACTCAATGGTGTGGTCTCTTTGATCTCCTTGTCTGGATGCTCTAGGGGTGCCCTTTCTTCCATTTGTGTGTGTGCTTTTGTTGTACTTGGGCTTTACATGTTGGTAGTTCCTTTGTTGGTTGTTTCTCCTCTTCCACAGGTTTACTGGTATTCACAATTCCCACCTTGTCTTTTATATGATCAGGGGCAGGGCAAAGTTGAAATGAATTTAGATAGTGGGAGAGTTAAAGTACTAACAAGTAGAGAACAGATAGTAGGTCCTTTGGAGAAGTACAGCAGTAACCGTGATATTTCACCCAACTAGCCTCTTTTTACAAAAGGTGAAAAAGAGATAAGACTCTTATTAGAAGGGAAAAAGAAAGTGAGATGAGTTTAGAAAGGAGAGCATTTATGTGAGCTTAGATGGCGAGATTGAGAGTAAGGGATAGAAACTTGGCATAGTGTGTGAGAGAATGAAGTTAACCACAACAGCAGTAGAGCTCCAGAAGATAGTAAAATGGACCAAGACCATGGAAGGGTGGTGTGTGGGATTTGGAATAACAATAATATGATTAGAACTATATAAGCTTAATAAAAAGTATAAAAAGTAAAAGACCATGAATAATGTGTTATTGGAATATGAGTGAAGTGAAAGAAGAGAAATTAAAATGCAATATGAAAGGGAGTGTATAGAAACCAAATCAAACAAACCAACAAAACCAACAACAACAACAAAAAGCTAAAAGGAGAGAGATATAAAAAATAAAAATAAAAGGAAGAAGATGGTGATGGAGTAGGAGGAAGCGGATTTCACTTCCCCCTACACACAGGAGGAAAAACTGGCTAATCCACGGAGGAACAGAGCAGACAGACAACAGTGCTGCAGCATATTTGAAAATAAGAGTCCACAAAGCTGTAGCAGTCACTGAAAAACCAGAAACCAGACAGTAAGAAGGATATTTCAGGACAGTAAGGCCCCGGGAACCAGCGCAGGGACAAGATGAGTTTGTAGCCCAAGGCCCAGTGCCCAGAGCGGGAGCTCGGTCTACCACAGACTGCTTGAAAGCAGAGGGCCTGCCAAAAGCCGTGGGAGAGAGCTGGGTCACCTGCTCCCTCCCTCCCTGACAGATCAGGGTTGGAGCAACACAAGCAGAGTTCTGGTCATGGAGAGGGGAATAAGGAGGAAGAGGCAAAACGCATGGAGCTGTGATTACTGGCGCAGTCTGTGGGCACCAGTTTGGGAGAGCTGAGAGCCAGGCTGCATCACACACTGACACTGATAGTTACCGGGCTGCCTCGAGAATTGGGCTACATGGGTGCCAGGCTTGAGTAGGAGGAATTTATCAAACAGAGGGGCTGGGGAATCTGCTGTGAAAGCCCTGAAGCTGAATTCCAGCCCAGCCAGGCATAAAGGGAAACCACAGTGACTCCATCCCTGTGGCACTGGGACGGGAAGCATTTGGGCCCAAATTCACTGGGAAGGGAAGCGTTTGGCGCCAGCCTAGCTGAGTGGGAGCCCCTACACCCCAGTGTCTAGTGATATAACCACCTGGAAAAGTGCTCTGAAGAAAACCAGGACTCCCACATTGAAGATATTGGGGAAAGGAGTCAGACTGGATGTTGGGACAGTGCTTGTAAAACAGGCTGAGTAAATATCAGGAAGGGAGAATCACCACACCAATCACTCCCCAGCCTTCTACAGCCAGCAAGACCAGAAAAACTGGTTTGGCCAGTTTGAAACCAACAAGAGGTGTGGTGTTTTTTTTTTTTTTTTAATGCTGTTTTTTTAAGTAATATTTTTGTTATTATTATTTTTAAAAATTTCAGTACTGTTTTACTCTCCATTTGGTTTTCCTCTCTTCCCTTCTTTCTTGATTTAGTACTGCACACTTTTTTTCGAATTTTATCTCTCCTTTCTTAATTCTCCTGCCATTTTTTTAAAATACCCACAAGCGTGAGAAAAACTTGGAAATGTGAAAGGACCCAAAGTGGACTCAAACAGGGGGCAACCCAACAGCTGAGACAGTGAGACACATTTCACTCGACTATTGCAGGGAAACCGCAAGTTGCTGCATATTTGGATTATTATTATTTTCTCCTTTTTCATTATTCCTACATCTTTTACCTCAATAGTATTTTTGTATTCCCCTTCTTTCTGTGTAGTCTTCTTTGCTTGGCAGGGTATATTGTACCATTTGACAGGTTTCCCCTGTTCTCTCTTCTACATTGTATTGCTAATTTACTGTCCTTCACGTGAATTGTGTTCCATCAGCACACTACTCAAAGTCCTATACCCCCTGTTCAGGTTATTCAGATCACATACATTCTGGCATATGAATGTTGCTCTAATATTATTGTAAATAACTACTGTTCCACACAAGTGTAAATACTTCAAAGCACCTTCCCCAGATACAAGCCCACAACACAGTCTCCTGAACACTATTATTAGGGAGGTTAACACTATTCTCTCACACGCCACACATATGTACTACACTTTACTCTCACCTTACCCCAGAATCTGACCTCCCACAACTTCACTGCTTTCTAGATCCAACTCACAACCCTTCCCTTCCCAACAAGAGTCTTATCTTCTTCCCATCCTTTCTTAAAAGTGTCCACTTGGGTTGAGGAACACGGTTAATGCTACAGATAGCCGAAACATCTCCTATCTTTTATACTGGCTGCTACTGTAAATATCATAGAATACTCCTCTGCTGTCTTAAACCATTTTGCCTCCCCCTTCAACTGAGCACAAAAAAGAGTAGGTGGAGGCAGTGAACACCAGGATACCTGAAGGAGATTGCACCACTGAATCTCACAGGCATTCTAACACAGCAGTTCACACCATACACCCTGGGAACCAGAACAAATCCATTTAAGAAGAGGAAGCTATCAAGAAGGGTCTCACAAACAATGAGAAGACAAAGAAACAATCCCCAAATGAAAGGAAAGGAGGAAGCCTCAGAAACAGTGCTAAACAAAATGGAAGCAAGTCAGCTATCAGATACTGAATTCAGAGAACTGGTTATCAGGAATTTCTGTGAGATGACAATAAATGACCAGAAACTACAGGAGAGCTACAATGTGCTCACCGCAAAATATATCAACATGAAAAAGGAACTAGAAAAAATAAACAAGGGCCAAGAGGAACTGAAGAATACAATGGCTGAACTGAAGAACACAGTGGAAGGAATCAAAAGCAGGATCCATGAAGCAGAAGATCAGATCAGCAAATTAGAAGACAAAGTAGAAAAAAACACCCAGAATGAGCAAGTAAAGAAAAAAGGCTGAGAAAGAATGAACAGGGATTAAGAGAAATGCAAGACAATATGAAACATAATAATATCCATATAATAGGGATACCAGAAGGAGAAGAAGAAGAGCAAGGGATAGAAAATCTATTTGAAAAAGTAATGATGGAAAACGTTCCTAATTTGACGAGAGCAAAAGTCACACAAATACAGGAAACACAGAGAGTCCCAATCAAGAGGAACCCAAAGAGGCCCTCTTCAAGACACATCATAATTAAAATGGCCAAATTCCAAGACAAAGAGAGAATCTTAAAGGCAGCAAGGCAGAAGAAGGAAGTAACATACAAGGGAGCCCCAATAAGGTTAGCTGCTGACTTCTCAATGGAAACACTCCAAGCCAGAAGAGAATGGCAAGAAATATTCCAAGTAATGAGAACCAGAGGCCTGCAACCTAGGCTGTTTTACCCAGCAAGGCTCTCAATCAAGATAGAAGGCCAAACAAAGAGCTTCCAAGACAAAAGAAGTCTAAAAGAATACGCATCCACCAATTCAGCAGTGCAAGAGATGCTAAAGGGACTGCTCTAAGGAAAGGAAGGAAAAGAGAGAGACAGAGAGGAACATAAGTACAAAAATGACAATGAATAAGTACCTATCCATAATAACCTTAAATGTAAATGGATTAAATGCTCCAATCAAAAGACACAGAATAGCTGAATGAATAAGAAAGCATGACCCACACATATGCTGCCTACAAGAGACCCACCTGAGGACAAAAGACATACACAGACTGAAAGTGAAGGGCTGGAAACAAATTTTCCAAGCAAATGGATAGGAAAAAAAAGCTGGGGTAACAATACTCATATCAGACAAAATAGACTTCAAAAAAGGAGCCATAAAAAGAGACCCAGAAGGTCATTTCATAATACTCAAGGGAAGAATCCACCAAGAAGACATAAACATTGTAAATATATATGCACCCAACATTGGAGCACCCAAATACATAAAGAAAATCTTAGAAGACTTCAAGAAAGACATTAATAGCAACACAATTATAGTAGGGGATTTTAACACCCCACTGTCAAAAATGGACAGATCATCCAAACAAAATATCAACAAAGATATTGTGGCATTGAACAATGCCCTGGATGAAATGGACTTAACTGATATATATATAGAACCCTTCATCTGAAAGAAGATAAATACACATTCTTTTCAAATGCACATGGAACATTTTCAAAGATAGACCACATGATAGGACACAAAACAAGCCTCAACAAATACAAGAAAATTGAAATCATACCAAGCATTTTCTCTGACCACAAGGGACTGAAATTAGAAACCAACTCCAAGGAAAAAACCCAAAACACTCAAAATCATGGAGATTGAATAGTATGCTATTAAACAATGAATGGGTCAAGAATGAAATCAAGGAAGAAATCAAAAAGTTTCTGGAAACAAATAAAAATGAACTTATGACAACCCAAAATTTATGGGACACAGCAAAGGCAGTCCTGAGAGGGAAGTTCATAGCAATACAAGCCTACCTAAAAAAGATAGAAACATTTCAAACAAACAACCTAACCCTACGCCCACAAGAACTTGAGGAACAACAACAAAGA
Source organism: Carollia perspicillata (assembly GCA_004027735.1). Lineage (NCBI taxonomy): Eukaryota > Metazoa > Chordata > Mammalia > Chiroptera > Phyllostomidae > Carollia > Carollia perspicillata. The sequence goes on from PVKM010050084.1 coordinate 9,601, forward strand.
CAGCCCAGAACTAGTAGAAGGAAGGAAATAACCAAGATCAGAGCAGAATTAAATGACATAGAGACCAAAAGCACAATACTATGGATCAATGAATCCAAGAGCTGGTTTTTTGAAAAGATAAACAAAATCGACAAGCCTTTAAGCAGGCTCATGAAGAAAAAAGAGAGAGGACCCCAATAAACACAATCAAGAATGAAAGAGGAGAGATTACAACTGACACCACAGAAATACACAGGATTGTAAGAAATTACTATGAGAATCTATATGCCAAGAAATTTGAAAATCCAGGGGAAATGGACAAATTTCTAGAAAAATATAATCTTCCAAAAATGAATGAAGAAGCAGAAAGCCTGAACAGACCAATAACAGCAGATGAAATTGCAGCAGTGATCAAAAGACTCCCGACACACAAAAGCCCTGGACCAGATGGCTTCACAGGAGAATTCTGCAAAGCATTTAAGCGAGAGCTAACCCCTATCCTTCACAGACTATTCCAAAAAATCCAAAGTGATGGAAGACTCCCAAACTCTTTCTATGCAGCCAGCATCATCCTAATCCCAAAACCAGATAAAGACACAACAAAGAAAGAAAACTTCAGGCCCATATCACTGATGAACATAGATGCTAAAATCTTCAACAAAATATTGGCAAACCGCATCCAACAATACATTAAAAAGATCATACCCCATGACCAAGTGGGATTCATCCCAGGGATGCAAGGATGGTCCAACATTTGCAAATCGGTAAACGTAATACATCACATAAACAAAAGCAAAGACAAAAATCACATGATCATATCAATAGATGCAGAAAAAGCATTTGACAAGGTACAGCACCCATTCATGATAAAAACACTCAGCAAAGTGGTTATAGAGGGAGCATTCCTCAACATAATAAAGGCCATATATGAGAGACCCACAGCCAACATCATACTCAATGGACAAAACCAAAAGCTTTTCCACTAAGATCAGGAACAAGACAAGGTTGTCCACTTTCACCACTTCTATTCAATATAGTTTTGGAAGTTCTAGCCACAGCAATCAGATAAGAAAAGGAAATAAAAGGCATCCAAATTGGAAAGGGGGAAACAAAACTGTCACTGTTTGTAGATAATATGATAGTATACATGGAAAATCCTATAGACTCTACCCCAAAACTGCTCAACCTAATAAATGAATTTGGCAAAA
>PVKM010050085.1:0-10795 GCA_004027735.1 Carollia perspicillata
CTCTGTTCGGGGTGGTTAAAGATGGTCATTTGCTCCAGAGCACATAAAACAGGGTCTCCAAGAATATTTGGTCATCCAAGAAAGCTTACCGACAATTAGTCATTTACTGCGGAATTCACTCTAAAGCCTTTCCAAAAAGAATGCTGTTGGCCACGAAGCAGCGTTGCCTGCCAGTTAGCGTCAGAGCCTGTCAGTTGCCCAAGAGGTGGGCGGGGAACGGTTTTGGTTGCTTTGATAGCCACTGGGTGCTTCATGTGTTGATTTGATCTGCAAATGTGTTCCACAAGATGTACCTAATCCAAGCAAGGGGATTATATAAATTATTTGTGCTCCAGTTTCTCCTCTATGCAGAAAAATCACAGCACGGTCGGGCCCTTGCATCTGTGGGTAAAGGAGAGGGAGTGAAAGGGAACAGGCTCAGGGACCTTCCAAGAATCCTCCACAAGAGGATGATTGCTGAGCGACCAGCCTAATGGGAAGATGGTGTGCACGGATTGGCCAAAACTCGTCTTGCTGTTTTCATTTCAACGTGGCAATGCCCGGCATTACCCAAGTGAGGAGAGGGCTGATGGAGTGGGGACATCCTCTTCTGAAATCTGTTTGGTGTTATGAATAAAGAGATAAGAATGAAAAATGCCCTCTACTTCCCGGACACTCTCCTGAGTAGGTAGCACCTACATGCCATTTATTACATGTCAGACAATGTTCTGAACACTCTATGTACTAACAAATGTAACCCTCATCAGCACAGTGTGAAGTACTGCCGTCTTATTTTGCAAATGAAGAAACCAAGGCCCCACAGAGGCAGAGCCTGACTCAAAAGTCTGCTTTCTTGAAGCAGATACTAAACTCCTTCTTATTAAAAAACAAAACCTGCAGAGAACAGTATTTTGTCATTAAAGAAATTGGTTTGAACACTTTTCAAAATAGTAAAAAAAATTCCAAAAAATGAATACCCTTATGCTGTCATTAAAATGATTCTTTTAAGAATTTTTTTAAATGACATGAAAATGTACAGCTATTAACGCAGGTAGAAAAGCAGAGGATGGGTTACAAGATGTGGAAAAAAGGGCAAATGAGTTACATGACTACATGATCTGCATTTGATCTGCAAATGTGTTCCACAAGATACACATAATCCAAGCAAGGGGATTATATAAATTATTTGTGCTCCAGTTTTTCCTCTATGCAGAAAAATCACAGCACGGTCGGGCCCTTGTGTTTGTGGGTAAAGGAGAGGGAGTGTACGAGGTCTGTCTGAAAGTATCTGGCTATGCGCTGTGAGAAATGGAGACATTTACTGAAGAAGACACAGGATACAAGAAACATCGTGCATAGGACAATGATGCCTCAGTTTCCTTCAAAGGAGGCACTGTTGGACCTCACACAGTTCTCCCAGTTGCCATCAGCAGCCCTGTTATATTTTCCTGAATCTCTTCAATGGTCTGAAATCTCTTCCCTTTCAAAGGTGATTTTAGTTTTGGGAAAAGCCAGAGTTGCAGGGTGCCAAATCTGGGCTGTAGGGGGCTGAGTCACCTGGGTGACTTGATGTTTCACAAAAAACTCCTCTGCATGAGACGTGATACATGAGCAGGCTCGTTGGCATGATGAAGCTGCCAATTACCAGTTGTACATATTTCTGGCCTTCTGAATCATTCAAACAGTTTCCAGTTTCTGCAGAGGAATGTTCAAATTTAAAGCAAAGTTTGATGTAGAGTTGTTCCTCTACTTGCTCAGTCATTTTGAATGCAACAGCCACACAGTACATATGCTCACTCAACAGCATCTACCTTTCCCCATTGACTAGTACAGTGAAGTCATCATTGTTCACACATGTGCATTCCAGTCCACTTTCCTTGGCTGCCAGGTTACATGGATGTTGTGCAAACTGTTCTTGTTGTGTTAACAGTGGCTGGACTTTTTCTGGTTAGACCCTGTATATATAAAAGTATTAACACTATTTCTGTGTGAATGGAAGGATTATGAGTGAATCCTTTTTTTCTGCTACATTCGGTATTTTCTGCATTTACTAAAACATGCTATTAAAACAAACATAGGAATCTGAGCTTGTGACTCAGGGGAAAGGTCTAGTTTGAGCTTTCGCTTTCCAGTTATAGCTGGCATTTTCCATGTGGCTGAGGCTACTCAGAGCTGGTGCATAGAAGACAAAGCTGAAGGCAAAACCTTGAGGTCCGCCATCCAAAGCAGCAGTTCTTGACATTTCATGGCTTGTACCACCATGGCGGGGTTGCGAGGTGTAACGCTGAATCAGGTACAAGATGGGGTCCAGGAAATTGCATTCTGAGTGGGGGGCAGGGCTTGCAGGTGGTTCTGATGCAGGTGAATGAGAGAGGCCACTGGAAACACAGATCTGAAGAACAGCACCCCATGGAGGATCCAGGTAGGAGGCAAAGGACACAGTCATGGCCAGGAAGCCAAAAGACTTTGGAGGCACTATGGGTAAAACGGATTAAAAAGCACAATGTGTTATAATAAACAGTCGCTGCATATTAGAATCTGTGGCTGCATATTAGAATCACCCCGGGGAGCTTTTAAAACAAATGAGTGTGGGGATTTGCTAGTAATGGTGGTTAAATCTCCCTCTTCAGCATTGCTAAGAGGAAGAGAGACACTGAGCCCGCAGATGACTTGTAAGTAGAGGAATCAAACGAAACTACACAAATGCCCACGGTGCGCCCCCTGCCGGCCGCTGCCGCCAATACAAACCAAGGCCTGCGGAAATCAGCGGGCAAGGAGCTTGAAAATCCACGGGAGAGGGGAGTGGAGCAGGACCCTTGGAGAAAAAGCAGACAAAACCACTCCCGAAAGAGAAAGGAAACAATATACAGGGCTCGGCAGAAGGAAGGCCTGCTTGAGTGCGGTTGGTAGGGTAATCATATGGGTGTAATAATTTACAGTTTTAATTTGAACATTTCACCTAAACTGTCATCTGGTGTGCTTGTCTGATATTACTATTTATAGACGTTGTAATAAAAAGGGGCATTATTTGTGCCGGACCCTGTGTACAAACATAGAAACACCGAGAGGACCTAGTAGTTCAGAGCCCTGGCTATGGAGACAGGGCTGGAGTGTGCAGGGCCAGAGGTTCAGACGGGAGGTCCTGGGGGTCACCAGGATCTATGGAGAAGAGGGGGTGTCCTGGGAGACTGGTAGTAAGGGGAAAAAGAGCAAAATGAAGGCTCCTCCAGAAAACAAGAAGAGGACCACACACCAGCTCTTTCCCACCGCTCCCTGTTTCCAGCCTTCTGTGAAGGACACTCCCAGAACGAGGCAGAACAGGCAGGAGAATGTGGCAGGAGGTGCCCTGTCTGCGGAATGAACAGGAGCAGAAAAGGACAGACCGTTTCCTCAGACACGGACTCAAAATGCCCCAAGTTGGGAATAAAAGATTCTGGGCTGGCCAAGTCTCCTTCCAACCCCAGCAACCCTAAATTTGAACAAAACTGGTAACACAACACTCAACACTAAGTAAAAATTCTTCAATGTGCATTTGGGGAGAGGGAAAATACCCTGAATCCCAATGCAAAAACTAACAGAGACGTCAAGGGGGAAAAAAAAACAAAAAAGAAGAAACAAAACGAGAGCTGATGGAACTTAGGAAATAAAAGAAAATCATATAACTATATCAGTGATAAAGAGCAATTACAAGGTACCCAAAGGGTTCAAATAACAACTTAATAAAGGATATAGAATAAAAGAAGAACAACCAAAGGAATGAAAACGAAGATAAAGAAAATAAAAAGGATCAGAGAGAAGGAGGTTGAAATGGAAATGCAGCAAAGGAGGCTGAAAGTTTGCATTGCTGCTGTCTCTGAAGAAGAAAGAACAAATAATGGAACAGAGTATAAAACTCTAAGGGAACGTTCCAGATATAAATGAACTGACTCTACATATTGAAAGCGCTCAGAAAGGGGGAGTACTAAGGAAAACTGACCACAAATAATCAACTCTGAAACATAGCTTTGTACAATGATTAGATTATAAACATACAGGGGGAAAAAAAATCTCAGATCCTCCAGGCTAAAATGAAAAAAAAAAAAAAAAAAAAAACCTTGCAAAGGCAAGGATTAGATTGGCTTCAGATTTCTCAAAAATAACATACAAAGCAAGGAAACAGCATGGAGCAGCAGTTTCAAGAAACTCAAGGCGAAACAAGCCGCCTTTCAAGTTTTAAGTGACAGAAAATCAGTTCTGAATCGGCCGGAACTGTGGGAATACCATGCACACGGGCTGTGGCTGGGGAATGTCCGGGAGGGCGAGCTGCATCCAAGCACAGGACGCCTGGGAACTAAGGACCAAGAGCACGTTTCATTTCCCTTATCGGACTGTGGAGCTAAGACCAAAATAGGATGCGTTCCTGGGCTGAAAAAAGTAAGTTGCATGTAGAGCAAATGGAACTGAAAAAAGAAATGGGAGGAAAGAGAAAAGGGGGAAAGTAGAGAAAGAACATTGACTGCTGGGGAGGTGCGAGGTAGGAATCACTTAGAAAAGACAGAAAAAAGTTACTTAAGGAAAAAGAGGTTAAGAGTACTATGAAAAGGATTAGTGCAAAAAGAGCCGCTAGAGTGAAAATACAAAGCTTCCCATAAAACACACACACGCTCCTATATGCACACCAAGAGCCATCCCCACATCGGGACACAGGACATGTGACACACTCAGTAATTACAGCACGAGATACGAGACACGACAGAATAGCGGGCAAACACAGCAGTCACATCACACCACTGAGTGGGCCTAACTTGCCTGTGAAAAGATTTTTGCAATTGGCTCACGGAGTGGAAACCCAACCCTGTCCTTGTACAAGACAGACGCCGCTCAAAACGAGAAGCTGAAGATAGTGGGTGGCAAATAAAGGATAAGATAAAGACTTATCGGACAAATGGAAGCAGGAGACAGAGGGTTTGCAATCATGAGAACAAGGCAGACTTCCAACCCAGCGCTAAAGACATAAACAGAGAATTCAGAGAGGTAGAAAACGGCCCTTGAACGTACGAAAAAGTATCTAACTTCGCTTGCAATAGGACAAAAATTAAAACTGTATTGAGATGCCAAGCCTCACCCATAAGGTTGATCACATCCAACTCCCCCGCCCACACCCAAATCTCATTCGTCTTTGGCTTGGGCGCCTACTGCTGTAATCCTATTTGATGACACTTTGGTTGTGTGTAAATTACCCACTGACTATTCCCTAGACCCTGTGGAGAACCCTTTCAATACACCCCAATTTGAGAACCAAGGTTATAAAGCATTACCTTTTCACAATTCTAACATAAATGTACTTAAAATTTTTTTTCACCAATGGCCAAATCTAAATCTTCCAGTTCCTGAGATGGAAAGCTGGTCTGGGAGAAACATCCTATATTTGGGAAAGTTGGATTTCATTTCGTTCGTGCCATTGGACATAGTTTTATCAGGGCTCATTTTACTTGTTGGCTACCTCTCTTTGGGTCAGGCAAAGTGGAGCTGCAGCTTATACACAGAAACCGTTTTGGGCTCCACCCCCTCAGGGAGCAGTAGTGTCTAACTGCCCCTTAACAGGGTGAGGGGAGGATGCTTTGTTCTCATGAAGGCGGGGCACGCTCAGGCGCATTTTAACTGAGCCTGCTCACCGTGCACAGTGACGTGATGAAACGATTTTGCTGTAGTCGGAGAGGTCGAAATGGAAAGCTAACGCGAGCTGGCTGATCCCCCTGCTCACCTGGTACCAGGCACAGCCCTGCAAAGCAGCAGTCGGTGTGTCCCCAGACCTTCGGGATAGCAGTTGGGGAGCCTTCCCCACTTAAAAGATCCTGTACATACGACTTCATTTTAAAGTGGATATAGAACACTGGTCCTCAGATGGGGGTCGTTTTGCCCCCGTTAAGGGGCACTGGACATCTGACATTGTCTGGACACTTTTGATTATCATAACTGGGAGGTGCTACTGTCATTTGGTGGGTTGAGAAGAGACGAAGCCAAGCATCCTACGATGTACAAGACAGCCACCCCTCCTGGGCCCCCTTCCCCACCCTCCTATCCCCCGGCCAGAAATTATGCCTTACAAACGACGCCAATAGTGCCAGGGTCCAGGAATCCTGTTTTATAGAAAACTAGCTGTCAGATGGACTTAATTTTTATCTCCCTAAAACTTCTCTTTCTTATTTGGGACGGTTATGGTCCATCAGAATGTTTGTGTGCCCTGCAAAGTCCTGTGTTGAGATACTGATGCCCAATGTGATGGAATTAGGTGGGGGCTTCGGAATGAAGAGGTTGTGGGGGTGGAATCCTCATTAAGGGGATTGGGGACTTATAAATGCAGCTCCAGAAGGGTCCCTCATTCCTACGATGTGGATTCAAGGAGTCTGAGGTCTGGAAAAGCCTTCCTGGACCACGCTGACACCCTGATCTTGGACTTCCTGTCTTCAGAACTATGAGATAAATCGATGTCATTTAGAAGCTACCCAGTCTGTTAAAAATATGTAAACATTCATGAAATGGACTGAGACATGGACAAACCTGAGGGCCAAGATTTGGCAGCAGAATGCTCTGGACCGAATAAAAATGGAGTTAGGCCGGCGAGGCATGTTGCCAGCACCGGGGGATGTGCACTGGCCCCACATTTTCCACCTCCAACGTGCAATAGGTATGCACGCCCAGTGTCAGAGTACACGAGGCTTCTCACTAGTCCTCCGAGGACTGACTCACCTGCCGGCTTTCACCACGGAATCACTCACACCAGCACAACGGCGCTCCTCCAGGAATGTTTTTATTTACATGAAAACACCATTTTATACAAATTGAAGACAAATCTTAAAGGGTTTGCCCAGGCATGCTGTCCCCGTTCCCTGATTCCGCCCCTTTCCCTTTCGCTTTTTGGCATCACAGAGAAAATGTCTCCGACTGGCTGAAGGGAACTAAATCCACCTCTTTCCCCCCTGCAATCACGCTGAATATGTAATGTCCGCCCTCGTCCTTCAAAGAAAACTCTTGCCCAGGGTTATTTTATTTAATTTATTTACGTAATACAGTGTAGAAAGCTATATGGTCATAAGCAATGACTGTACAATCATCCTGCAGAAATTGTTTTAGGGGGAATTCTTGGTAATTTGAGACCCGCAGAGCAGCCCCTCCCCCCCACCCCCCCACTGATAAAAGTGCTTACCAGGAACAGGGATTCTCTTATTTATCAAAGGTCCAAAGATCCATGGACCAAAAAAATCTCAATTCTGAATGCCTAATGTGTGCGCATAAAACAGGCACAAAGAAATAAATGTGTATCCTCAGAGTTCCTGTATCACAAACAGAGCAGAAGCAGCGATCTGTACAGTAAAACGCAGTCACGAGGAAGTTCTCTAAATCACGTGGAATACTCGGAAGTGTCGAACTCTAGAATGCATCGTGATCAGGAAAAGAATACGTAGGCAAGAGAAGCAGCTAAACTCCCACGTCCACACGAAGCGTCCCCCATCGATTCTTAAAGCATATTTCAAGTAGGACTTAACTGGGTCACAAACCACAAGAATAATATACAACTGGCTAAGGGACTACGTGATAAATAATCAGGAGAGAATCTAATCATGCACTAGTTCGGTACAGCTAAATTCTTTACAGTACACAAAACCCATTAATGATGTAGTGTAGAGACCAAAATGTAAAGAGAGAGAATACATGACTGATTTGGGTATTAATTCAAGTTCAGGCATCTACTTGTGTGTTACAGCACAGCTGTCAAAAGGCGGCAATGAGTGAATCATAAAACAGAAGGGTTTGTTTCTTTCCACAATATTCTATAAATGAACACCGATGGGTCGTGAAGCAATGGTTTTGCTGTCCAACTTCAGAGGCTGCTGTGGCGGTTGGTCTAGTTCTGCATCTGCTCGAAGAACTTGTAGGTTGGGTTTTCATAGCCGTTCTGCTGCATCTTGGAGAGGTGGCGCTCCTCTGGGGTCACGGCGGCGTCAACCTGAAAAGCAAGCACAAGGAAAACGGAGTAAAAAATCCCCAGCCTTTAAAGAGGGCAGGTGGAGAAGCTGCAAGGTGATAAGCACAGTACTCTTCTTTTGCCAGGATGGCAGACCACCCGCGGTTCTCTTCCGTTTTCTGCACATTGACACCTGGAGCAGAACCCTGTGCCCATCGGTTACGCAGATGCTCCATCGAGCCACCAGGTGGCGCTTCAAACCTTGAAGTGCTCATTGCTTGCTTCCCCGACTCAACAGGAACTAAATAGATACAGGACGGAAAATTTATTTTTCCCTTTCCCTGTTGGCTCAAAAAGATACACACGAAAAAACCTCAGAGTATCAGGAAGAGAAATCCTGCAAAGTCTACTGGGAGACACTCCAATCTGGACCGCGATATCTTCCCAAGTTTAATCTGTCCTTGTTTTTACTAAATTCAATGTGATAAAGAGATTTCGGAGGCTCTTTTAATTAAATTGACAATATATGTACATCAAAGGGGTTCTCATTTGGCACAGAAAAAAAAAATAACAAAGACATGCCATTCTAGATTACAAAGTATCTTTTCTTTTTCTCTTTTTAACGTGAGCACTAAGGCACTATAGAAGTATTTCCTGCTAAAGGTTTAAAACCAGACCCTCTGTTGATGTGGTGCCTTATCTCTAAGATGAGGCTGGCAGTTGTGAACCTGTCATGTCCCCACCACCCCACTGAACCCAGCGTCACTGTTAGGATACAGCCGTGTGGAAGCCTGTGATGGACTCTCACCCCGGGCAAGGTGCACGCCCTGCCCTGTGGGGCGTGGCTGTTCCGGGTCTCCTGTATCTGCTCTGCCTCTCAGAGTGCACAGAAAAGATGAAGTACTTAACTCTCTGCTGAATGAATAAAAACGTGCACTTGTTTTTCTTTTTAAAATTTCTCTTCTGCAAAACCAGTGGAAGATGAACAAAAAAAAGGCAACACTAATGTCACCAGAATGCAGCAGCCCATTTTCCGAAGAAAAGTTAGGAGGCAGAGTGCAGAAGATGGCCTTTCCTTCAAAGCGATCTTTCTGTTCTGCACATGATGGCATTGGGCTCCCCACACAAGTTCTAGAAAAATGCCGCAGGGCTGTCCCGGACGGCAGAGAGCTGCAAAGCGACATTCGGATCCTTGTGTGGTCTCCCCCACACTGCTGTCCCACTGCTGCCCAATGGAGGGAAAGAGCAGAGCAGGCATGTTACTGGTGCCAAGACACCGGGTCTGAAAGAATCTTGCGGCCACTGTGGGAAACAGTACGGAGGTTCCTCAATAAACTGAAAAGAGTCACTGCATGACCCAGCAACTCCATTTCTGGGTGTTTATCAGAAGGAAATGACTCCACAGTGTCAAAAATATATCTGCACCCATTTTGCTGCGTTATTTACAATAGCCAAGACATGAAAACAACCCAAGTGTCCATCGATGGATGAGTGAATGGCAAAAATGTGGCACACGCACACACACACACACACACACACACACACACACACACACACACAATTATTCAACCACAAAGAAGGAAATCTTATCCTTTGTGATAACGTGGATGGACCTTGAGGGCACTATGCCGAGTGAAAAATGAGCAAGAAGAAACCTGGATGATATGAGTTGTATGTGGAATCTAAAACAACCCCAAACTCAGATACAGCGAACAGTGTGGTGGTCGCCACGGACAGGAGGCTGGGGGTGAGTGAAGTGGGTGAAGGATGCGAACTTCCACGTATAGAACAAGTCAGGCCACGGGGACGGAATGGCCACCCCGGCGCCTCGTATTAGCAACACTCTGCTGTATACTTGAGAGTTGCTAAGACGGCGGTCTTAAAAGTTCTCATCACAAGAAAAAACTCATATAACTCTCTGAGGTGATGGATGTTGGCGACACTTACTGTGGTAATCGTTTCACAACTTACACATGTATCAAATCACGTTGTGTAACTAAAACTAATACATTGTATGTTGACTGCACCTCAGTAAACCTGAAAAGTGGGTCTGTCAATACGCTCTGGCACCCCTACGGTCGGCTACTGGGACCCTCAGAGGACACTGTTCAAATGGATGCTCAGTCTCACTGGCCTGATGGGGATAACGGCCCCTGCTTTCCCATCAGCCGCAGTACGTTATTCACACTTGGGCATCCCTGCTCTGCAATACCTCTTAATGGAAATGGCGGAGACTGTCAAGGTTAAAACGAAACCTGGCTGCAGTCATCCGGCTACAGCTGCTGTGTGTCTGACTGCAGGAAAACCGTAATAGTGCTGGGACGCTGAGGCATTATAGCTGCACGCCCTCTGGGGGCCGCGGCAACCCCCGCACTGACTGTCCGCCGTCATCCGCATGCGTCATGTGCAGAGGGACACCCGATAATTCCAGTTTATGTCCCCTTCAAAGCCCAAAGCCAAGCGCCTCAGAGAGCCCTCCCAGAAACGCGAGGCTCAGGGGCTGGCGGGAAACCCAGGCAGCTAACCCTCCTCTTTCTTCATGGCCTCTTTCGTCCTTGCTCCTCCTCTGTCCCTGGCCACCAGCAGCTGGCTCCTGTGTCACCATTCCTGCTGTGGGCGGCTTGCCTCTCAGGCCTCCAAGGGCCTGGAAGCTCCAGGAGAAAGGGTTATCGTTACAAAACGGCACCCAGGGAGTACAGAGTGTAGCTTTTTTTAACCCTAGTCCCTTGGAAGCAAAATGTGAAACATGAATCCCCATGTTCATGGACAAACCCATCACTGAAGGGAGGGCTCGGGCGAAGGGGGACCTCTTCTCCAGCAGGCTCAGCGACCTGTCACTCGCGGCCAAGCAGCAGCACTGTGTGGGCCACA
>PVKM010050086.1:0-10790 GCA_004027735.1 Carollia perspicillata
TTTTAAAGCGGGGGACGTCCACCAGTTGGAACCCTGCCGCCAACTCTTTGCTTAGTTGGCCATGCAGCCCGAGACCCTGCAGCACCGGAGGATGTAGAGGATGCAAAAGTGATCTGTCCTCTCCTCCCGAACAACAGAATGATCCTGAAGGGAACTGTTTAAATCTTCTCGAAGGTGAGATGAACAATAAATATAAAGCACACGCTAATGATCAAATTAACGAAGGTTTCTAAGAAAGACCCATTTCAAAAATGCTGAGTTTATTCTTGAGATAAAAAAATGTGAAAACTAATGGAAAATTGTGTTTGATGAAATAATGACAGAATTATAAAAACTCGGTGACAATGAAAAACTTTTTCTAAAAAACTAACCTAAGAAAAACATAAAAATATAATTGACACTGACTGGAAACAGTCAGTAAATTTACTGTCTTAAAATTGATACAAAAATCGATTTAGGTCAAGAGAATCGAATTTTATAGAGACAATGGTCAGAAAGAAGAAAGCTCTGAACCAGTCAGGAGTCACTTCTAGGTTACATCATTGTTAAATAAAAAAAGTAAAATTCAAAATAGTATATTCAGAATTTTACCTTTTTGTGTAAAAAAATCATAATAATAAGAAAATCTCTCTCTCTGTTTTTTTCTTTACTTCTGAGAAACACAGGAAAGACACACCAGTAATGGAAATAGTTCCCAGTAACGATCAGTAGGAATGCAGTGGAGAAGGTAGAAACAGGAGTAAAACTTTTCTGATTGTAACTTATGTTTCAGTCTTGACTTTTATATCAATGTTTTTACACTTCTAATAAATAGAATTAATACAGAAATGAGAGAGTAAACCCTAAAGTGAAACATAACCAACAATTAATAACCCTAATGGTGTATATAATTAATAACATAATTACATACAGAAAATAACTAATATGTGTAATTTGAACACAGCACTGTGGCATGTGTCCTGAGACCAAAAAGAACTGCAAATCAGTCTTAAACTGCTTAGTAGATGTGTCGCTCCTGGTGCTGTAATTTCTGACAGTGTTGCCTATTGCACTCGGAGTCACTGAGGGGGTGCAGTGCGGCTTTCAGGGGCCAGTGCTGTTGTTGTGGCAGGAAAGGGATGTAAAACGGGACGGGAGAAGGTGGAAACCTCGTGTGCTGTTGAATTTCATTGGAAGTGTCAATACCAGAGGATTTCTAAAAACTTATCCTAGCTCTATTTATCGAAGGGGCCTAGGTTGATTTCTGAATACCCTTCTCCGTTGAAAGGGGACCAGGACTGTTTAGAGAAACCAGTGATTTCAGGGCTGGTGTGGGCATGGAACACGCACTGCACCACAAAGCAAGGGGCTCTCACACATGAACATGCCGGCACACGCTGGCTCAGTGTGGAACCACGCTGCCATCAAAAAGAGCAATGGTGGCTGTGGGTTTTGTCACCTTGAACAGGACAGTCCTGGATGTGGGGTCTTCTCAGGACAATGTGCTTGGACTCTGGAATGGACTCGGTGTCTTCAGGAACGGAGGGAGGTGGTGGGATTGTTCTGGACTGAGAGAGATTCAGCAGGGTCCCAGGAAGACTTGAGGATGCAAGTAATTTTAAAGGCATGCAAAGAGGCCCGGGGGAATCAGCTCACCGTGAAAAATCACAAATGCATTTAAAGAAAAAGATGCAAAACTTCTCAAGGTTACCAAGTTTACATTCATCTGTTCACAGTGGAAATACAGCAACTTTCTCTTAGGAGTAACACACTGAAAAAGGGCATAAAATGTGCTCCCATATTAGCACTGTAAAAGTTACGGGCTTTTGTTTTATGGGTGACTGTTTAAATTTACTTTGTTAGGGTCAGACACACACAGGGAGACCCAGTTACTTTTGTTTATCTCAGAAGACAGAGTACTTTTCCTCCTATGTTGGCTCACGTGTCATAATGGAAAAGTACCAGTTTTGCTTCCACAAGAGCAGTAACAGCCCCATGGAAGGTATGCAGCTAATGGACCTTGGGTTAAAAAATAAAACAAATTTAAAAAACTGCAAGGGATGTTTGGGGACAATTTGGGAAAATAGGACACAGACTGTATGCTTGTTGATCCTATTAAATTAATGTTCATCAAATCGTTTTCCCCTTCTTCACTATGAATTCAACAACCAAGGAGTTGGTCTTCATGGAATAGTTTTCTTGTTCTTGGGATAGGCATGCTGAAGTATTTGGGAGTGAGGAACCATGGTTATGTGGCCGATTAATGATTTTGGGAAAAGGAAATGCCGTAAGATCTAGACAATTGTGGTAAGCTTTAATGAATTTATGAAAAGAGTGTACGGGCATTTGATTTACTCTTCCTTCAACTTTTTTGAGGGCTAAATAGGTTCATTTAAAAAAGAGAGAGAAGGAAAGAAAGGCCACCCCAAACCCCTATATTGGTTAACTTTGCATAGAAGAAAATTGATCTTGGTGAAAGTGATTCAACGGAAGAAGTATAGTAAGAAAACTCAGAGGAGTTTTATGTATGCTATGTAAAAGTTTCTGACCAAGCAATTAAATTGAATTACATTTGTGAACAGTCTTCAATGTTGGTTCAACTTCGTGCAAACGTTCTAGTCACCAGCCATTTGTTCGAACATCTTCATTGTCGGTCGAGGGGGAGTGGAGCGGGGGAGTCCGGGGTGTGTCTCCAAACATGGGCATGTTTGCTTGGTCAGAATGCCTGGTAGGGAAAAGTATTACCAACTTGTCCTGAGAATGTGGCAAATACTGTCCTTAAGAAAGCGCTGTATTTGGTATAGTACAGTACTGCATTCAGACAGTACGCTCCTTGTGACGTCAGAATTGTTAGGCCAGGTGGTGATGGCTTTGCAATTAGTAAGAAATCAACTTGGAAGAAGGAACAGGGGAACCCAGAGGATGTGGCTGACCGGAAGGTACCGGAAGGTACCAGAAGGTACCGGAAGAAAGACCTAATTCATAGACTTTCACTTGATCCCCAAGGAAGAGGAAGTCAGCCCGGGTTCGCTGCTCCCCAGTCTTTCCTGCGAGCAGTTTCAAGATTCTTGCCTGAGAAGCAGGCTCCTGACTCTCTCAGGCTCGTAACTGCTTCTCATCCATTCCTATGAAGGAATACCCACTATCCTCGCTCTACAAATGAGGAAACTGAGGCTCCTGGAAGTTAAGAAATGGCCCCAAGCTAACAAAATGAAGCAAGAACCCATCCTGTCATTTCCTTAACTGGAATGTGTTTTAGGATGTAAGGTTGGAGGTGCCACGAGAAACAGATCTTCACCATAATTCTAGGCTCTGCCTTCTGTAATGATATTGATTAAATGAAGGAGCTGGGGCTTTTTTTTTTAATTGATCTGTGCTTTTATTAAGAAGTGGAGAAACCAGGATTTTATTTTGCTATTAAATAATTGTTTATACATAATACATAGGTCAAGTAATTGATCACTGTTCTAAAAAGACCTACTCAGAATAATGTTTATACTCCCATTTCATAGAGGATTAAATGACATGATAAGTTATTGAAAAATATGGGCGAGTCCATATGAAATGTACAAGTGTTCTTATAACTTAAAACAATGAAAAAGTGCCAAGAAATATCCTATGCCTAATCATAATGTGGCAGTCATTTGTGCTGCTAAATTACCTCCAAGTCATCATATAGAAAAGAGGCCCAATTTAATAACACTACTGAGTAATATTTGTTTAATGCTATCATTCTTATGCGTTAGAAAATCGTTAAAAACCATGGCATACTTTCCCTCGGGAAGTCCAAATGTAGAGAGATCACATCAGCTTCTCCACTCTGACCTAGGAGCCCAGCCTGGGTATGTGTGTGTTTAATGGGACAGGGAGGGGCAGTGGGAGTGGGAGTGGGAGCGGGGTTTGGGTGGGGGGCGTGAAATGAAGCCCTTCACTTCAAAGGGGCGGCTGGTGGAGCAGGTGGGCGCTCTCTAGGGAAGGTGCAGGGACAGTTGCTGAGCTGGAACACACATGTGGCAGGGCAGCAAATGAGGGGGGCTGGAAGATCAAAAGAAAACCTGAAAATCACAGGTCACCCCCAATCTGTACCTCTCCACTAGGATTACAATGTCAGGCATTTGAAAGGGAGCGCCTGATCTTTACAAGGTCAAGAGCCACAGACTCTGGTGAGTCTGTAATGGATCTGGTTCAGCCAGCTTCCTTATTGCCAAGTACAGAGCACATTCCAGCCCAAGACACTCAGGTAGTTCCTGACGCCCTTTAAAGTCTGTGGAGGAAACCCGCATTCCACAGGCTTCCCCGGACTCTTTTGAAGTATCTCCAGGAGCTAAAACAGCCTTTCCAGAAGGGCTCGTTTAGCAACACTCATAAAGAATGATGGACGCTCTCCAAATTAGCCCTGTTTTGTTCCTCCGACGCTAACACCCAGGTGGAAAGAGCACAACCTGCCACTTCGCCCTTGGACAAGGTCACTGGTCATGCAATGATACCATGTATAAATATTTCATGTATAAGTGACATCCGGTTTCAAGACATCACTCTTTAAGCCCTGGTCCTTTTTTCTTGGTTAGGAAAAAAAAAAAGAGACTATGTTTCTAGGTTTATGTAGGTTGAATTTCCAATATGGAATTTTAGCAGAGTCAAGTCAGTGAACAGATGATCTTATGTAAGTCTGTGGTTACGGCAAAGGCCCTGGTGGGGATTGTTTCCTTACACATTATGAAATGAAAAATAGTCTAGTCATTGATTTTGTTAATTAACTTTGTGGATATAATCAGTATGGGCCTTTGGGTTCTGGTTTGTTCCTTTTGAAAGCCCCTAATCCAGTCTCAGTGGAGGTATGTAGTATCTATAAAAAATTTTGACTAGTTCAAGATAACATCTTAAATATGCTGGTTAAAGGTTAAAAGGTTAGTCAATTGGCCCTGGCTGGTGTGGCTCAGTGGACTGAGTGTCGGCCTGCAAACCAAAGGGTCGCCGTTTTGAGTCCCCAGTTGGGGCACATTTCTGGGTTGTGGGCCAGGTCCCCAGTAGGGGATATGCAAGAGGCAACCACACATTGCTGTTTCTCTCACTTTCTTTCTCCCTCCCTTCCCCTCTCTCTAAAAATAAATAAACACTTTTAAAAAGTCAGTCAAATGTTTTGTTCATGTATATCTTATAGATCCCATTTGCAAAATTAAATATTTTTGATTCACTTCTACTGCTTTTCCTAACTAAATACATCAAAAACACCTGCAAAATGTAGTTATAATTTTGAAGTTCTTTGGAGGAAAAACCCTCTAGGCTGACAAGAATCCATTTTTTCTAGCTGTAATCACACTTGTGCAGGTACCATAAGTCAGGCCCTTCCCTCCTTAGCTGGTGCTAAAAAATCTGGAAAGTTTAGATAAAAGGAGATTTTGCTCTGTGGATAATATGTGAGATTTATTACATTTCATATCTCGTCCTGTATGGTTCAGTGTGTCCATCAGCACAATGCCACAAAATAACAAATCCAGTCCTATGAATGTTTAAGTCATGTTCTCTCTGCTTGGGTACCTGGAAATGTTAGCTTATTTGATTTAATTACAAGAGAGCAAATCAATCAAACACTATCACCAGGAAATTCCAAGCTATGCATGCTCAATCAAATTATTCATTTAGTTGCCAGAAAACATGCCAAATACTCTGGCAGAAAATTCAAATCATCTGACTATATTTGATGAAAATGAAGGGAAACCAACAGGGAGAAAACACCAATCGTTTGTAGTAAAATCCCAACAGGGGAAGCGCTCACATAATAATTACATTTGCTATTGGATAATGTTTAAGACTCACAATTTGCAAAACCAGGTCTTTAGTAACAACAGGGATTGAAAAAAAATTAATTCAACTCTAATGGTCTCTACTTCTGAAATGCCAGTATTAACTTTTTTGCGACTGTCAGTGGGTAATAATGATGAGCAATCACCATGCGCTGAATGGGCGAGGTGGTTCACCACTGGGAGGGCTGGGCCGAGCCAGGGGCCCGCTGTAGGGGGCAGGTGTCAGGCAGCAGCGCCCCCAGTGGTGACAGTCTAGCGGTGAGAGCCCAGCAGCCTGTATGAGGGCAGAATTTGGGCTGTGTCTTACCTGTCCTGAGAGCTGCCCAAGTCCTTTCCCAGCTTTCCTGTAGGTTCTGTCAGCTGAGAAGTACTTTCAATAGATTCGATTTCAGCTTACATTAGCCACATTTTCACCGTTGTTTGCAACCAAGCGTTCTACAAGTACCAACTATGATGCAAAAGTACAAAATATAAAAAGAAGGGATGGCAAATAAGGGAAGGCAACATGTAGATTTGTTAGACTGGAAAATGGAAGGAAGAAATAAATAAGAGCCCGCCTCATTTACCCAGCTGGCAAGTGTCCCTAGGGAATTGTGACAGGCCTGACAAAACAGTTGGATTCTGTAGCTCAGGGTGCTGAAGCTGTTGGAGAAAGCGAAATGAGAAAAATGTATGATGTTGGAACATATGACTGTTTATTTCTCAAAAAAAGAGGAAGAAATTCTGAGCAGATGGTAGCCTATTTGAAAGCAGAGAGATTGAACATGATTCATCTGCTCAAGCCACCGACTTCTGGATTTCCACTTCTCCGAGGTAATGCACTTCCCTGATGTCATCCTGCTTTGCGATGCTGTTTCCCTCAAATCCACCTCGATGGCACAGTGAAACATTGGGTCCGCATCTGCCCAGGAGAAGAATGAGGCCCTGTGCAGTGTCCCATTGCCCGAAGTGGGACCACAGACAGCCTGTCTCTCTTACCAGGGGTCTTCTCTATGTGCAGTGTTAACTGAATTTTGTCTTGACCCAGGCAGAGGGGCTAGGCGTTCAAGGGCCAGACTGCCCAGGCACAAGCCACCACCTCCTGGTGGTGGCTCAGACTTGCTACCTCGGGTTCTCTGGGCAGCACTGAGCTCTAAGACCCTTGGACACTTACTTTTGCATTAGCTTCCATGGCACAAGCCCGCAGTGGGCCGCCTCTTGCCCCCACCCTCCTCTCCAGCTCTTGCTGTTGTAGCGTGGGGAGCCTGGGGTCCTCTTCATGGCCAGGTGTGTGCACCCTGGACCTATGAAGCTCATATCCTGTGAAGAGTGAACACCCCATGGGGTAAACCTTTGACTGACGGGCAACGGGGCTCCTTTCTCTTCTCAGAAGAACTTCCCTAAAATGCAGCTGTTCACGCGGCCTCTCAGAAGTGGCTCTGTGGGGCAGAGCTGGGATCGCTCTCGATGTTGAGTGCAGCCCATCCTGCGGTGCTCACCTTGTACTGGCCTCCCTCCTCCTCCACCCCATTTTCTGTTTCCCTCACTCCTCCTTCCACGGGATGGCAATCCTGAATAATGCATTTGAATACAAGCTTTTTCTGGCTCTGTTCTCTACAGAATCTGGGCCAAAATACCCCCCACCCCGATATTTAAAAATAGATCACTTATTTCCTATCATCCTCTTAAAATTTCAGCCTTGGCTCCTGATTTGCCCCCTATGTTAAAAATGTACCATAATTGAGTTGTACTTTCAGCTTCATATGGAAAGTTTACATATAGCAAATAGTTTAGGGGAAGGTCTGGGAACCAAAGTAGTATATGTTTGGGTCCAAAACCCAAAAGAGGCCCCTTTGCTGACACTCCTCCCATCAGCCTGGGTAAGTTTCTCCCTGCTGTTCGCCCACACGAAGCCTTTGTATGTGTGTTCCCAGTTCTTGGAAAGACCTTTCCTGTTTATATGTCTTCTTTTCCAGTTACGCACGCATGCATACTTGGACTAATTTCTCTCAGGGCTCCTGATGTCCCTCCACCCCCTACCCCAGAGAGAGACTCTGACCTTTGCAGTTATATTAGCCTTGGGAACCCACATCATGGCAATCTTACCTTTATTCATTAAATATTAGTTGGAATTGAGCTGATAGTGACAGATCTCACCAGAAGACACTGTGTCAGAGCTTCTTAACCTTTTCTAATAAATCAGGTAACAAATCTGTAAATAGGTGTACCAACACCACATCCTCGCCCCGCTTCTAGCTCTCTGAGTACTGATGAAAAATAAAGTGATGAGTGGTTGTTGTTTGTTTGTTTGTCTGTTTGGTATAGGCCCCTCCTGTCATAGGAGAGGTAACGTTAGAGTTAAGGCAAAAAAAAAAAACAAAACTGCCTAGGGTCATAAGAAACTTCCTTGCCAGACACATATCAGTTCAAGTGGGCAAGGCATCTGCGTTGGAACGTCTCGTCTGGAGGCTCTGTCAGGGCTTCTGCCATTTCCATTGTTTTCTGATGCCATCACGCAGAATGCATTTGATGAAAGTTCCAGTAACACACTCTCTCTGCCTTGTTGCACGTGCTTCTGAGTCTGAACGCCGCCGTCAATGCTATAGCAACAGATCTGAACCGAGGGGAAGGGTCCACATCTCGTTTCCACATGATGGGGATTAACAAAGACGTTGTTTTCTCCAGCAAATATTTGGACTAAATGGTTTCTTTCTACCCACTCTGATGAGGCTCCAAGTTTCTGCTAGAAATTATTTATCTCTAAATAGCAATTTCAGCCTATTTACAGAAATAATCAGATTCAGAAAGAGTTTAATTACTCCTCTATGAAAACAAAACTCTAGTAATCAGTCCAAGAATTCAGGGAGTGGAATGACAAAATGCTAAGAGAAACCAAAAACCCCAGAACAAAATAAAACAAAAAAATATGGTTGGCTCAAGTTAATAGCTCAATTTCACCAACTGAGAGGAAGAGACTTTTATAAAATAGAGTTTGCACATAGAATCGAGATCTTAGGAGACAGTGTGACAGAATTACACCAGGACTACTTAACTGTGCTCTCCACCATTCACATCGTTTATTTCCTGGGCTTCGGAGAGCCTGTTGCCTTGGAAATCAGCCTTCAGGCTAAGAGCACAGGGCAGGCAGGTTTTCTGGGAATATCACTTTCCTCTCAAGTGGGTAGTGATACCTATTCCAGATTTGGAAATTGGGAGGATTAAATAAAATTTAAAACTGTAAAGCAATGACTATAGAGCAGACACAAAGCAATTCTTCAACAAACTATAATTAATTTGTTATCAGTATTGTTGGGAAAAAATCTCATGAGTTCCGAATATTATTTTTTATTGTTGTTCGATTACGGTTGTCCCTGTTCCCCGCCCCCATTACTCTCCCCTGCCCTACCCACCCCCACCTTCCATATCCAATCCTCCCCACTCCTGTTGTCTTTGTCCATGGGTCCTCTATACATGCTCCTTGACTTGATCCTTCCCGTTTTTATCTCAGACGATGTCCTTATTGCTAAGTACCCTTCCCTGCCCCTCACTGTGAAGTTCAGGCTCCTTTGCCTCACCTTCCCTGTTTACATGGAAATAAGAAGGTTATTCTATTCTGTTTTCGTTAAAGAGAGCATCTAAAGAAAAATGTTTGTCTCCAGTCATCTTGATGAGCCAAAGCAGGAGATACACTAATATTTAATGATATAATCCAGTATTTATCAATGACAGTATTGCCCTTTATGGAAAATTCTGGCAACTTGTAGGCACATTTTTGTTGTGCCAATGACTGAGGAATTCTATTGGTATTTAATGTGGGACCAGAGGTGTTAGGCAGTCCAGAATTCCAAAAAACAATGCCCCACATTCCTCCGAATGTCCAAATACTTCTCCAGACATTCACGTGGATAAGAAAAACATAAAACATGCATTATATCTGCTCACAACCCCCCGCGCCGAGGTCAGTTGTTGTTTTATATACAAATACAAAATACATGTGAACAAACTGCTTTAAAAGCTCAGAGATACAGAATGGAAATTATTTGCCAGCTGGAATGGGAATATTTCATTATTTTAGCAACCAATATCTCCATACTGGAATAAATCATTTATCAGCCCTGCAAACATACCTGTGTCCTTTTTTTAAATTGATGCTACAATTAATCAAGATTAACTGAACATTTTTGCAAGAAACACATTAATAGAATTGTCGAAATAGAATTAGCATTCTTGTAAGAGTTAAAAGAGAAGTCTGAAAGGTATTAATATTGCCACTGGAAGTTTTAAAAGATCTTTCAGTCAGAAAGATCATCAAATAGCAGGAATGACCAGAGGTGGGGGAAGGCACCCAATGCTGGAGAAAGTGACCTTCCCAGGCTTTTTAGTGTGACAAAAAATAAATAAATAAAACTAACCAAAATAATGCACTGTTCTCTATTTAAATGGGCTTTTTAGAGTGATGAGGGGAAAAAATAACCAAAATAGTGTATTGCCCTCTGTTGAAGAATGACTACTGTTTTAAGAATAATCAATAGGATGATGAAAAATGGCAAAATTCAGCTGTGTAATAAATAGCAGTCAAATCAACATGTATTCTGCATGATAATGAGTTTTTTTTTTTTTACTTATGAAACAGGTTTAAGGAGAAAAAGCAATAAGGCAACAATTTTTTAAAAAAAGTTACAGGCAATGGCCCTGGCTAATATGGCCCAGTCGGTTGCAGCATGATCCCATAAACCGAAAGGTCACATGTTCGATGCCCAGTCAGAGCACACACCTGGGTTGGAGCTTTGGTCCCTGGTCAAGGCACAGGTGAGAGACAACCCATCCACGTTTCTCTCTCACATGGATGTTTCTCTCCCTCTCTCTTTCCCTTCCTCCTCCTCCCTCTAAAATCAGTAAGTATGTCCTCCAGTGAGGATTTAATTTAAAAAAAAAATACAATAAATACAAGAGAGTTGTCAATGTCTGAACCTTTACAATTAGGGAAAGTATTACCATTCTCAACATTGTTACTTATGCAACAGGTAA
>PVKM010050087.1:0-10789 GCA_004027735.1 Carollia perspicillata
CTTTTTGACCTTTGCTATTCATCTCACGCTTATCTCTAATCTGTAATCTTGAAAAACAGGTATTATTATGAGAAATCTTTAAGACATCAGATTATCCAAACAGGCTAATGATTTCGGTGTTATTCTTATTTTACGGACAAGAAAACTGAAGCCTTGAACGTCACCCACATTTTGCAAGGTTACGGAGCTAGGTTCAGATTTTAAGTAATTCAGAGTCTACAAATTAAAGAGCCTTCTTACTGCTTTGGGATGCTTTTTCAAAAAGGCAAATGCTCTAGACACCTGCTATCTCACAAACAGTAGAGGATCACTCTAAGAAATATTGAATTTGGCGAATGCTGTTTCCATCAGCCAACTGACTCTTAACACCCGGCAGATGGAAGGTCCTTCCCGGGGGAGGCCAGCTTGTCTTCTGGTCACTGTAGGCCACTGTCAAGGCTCACAGTGTGCTGGGTCAGAGCTTATCATGCAAACATGGGTCCCTGCCGACCAGATGCAGGTGGGCTCTGTGGGGCATGGTCACAGGCCTTCGCTCGTAGAACAGGAGGAAGGAGAGCCTATTGGCTGTGGCATCAGAACCGTGTCTTTTTCTCTGCGGAGTCCTGCTCTGAGGGCAGTTTCCACCTGTGGACACGCCTCCTGCTCTCAAATGTATGACTCCACACAGCTTGGAAAAGTACCCCAGACTTCCTTAGTTTGTGCTCTGAATTGAAAAATCATTGTGCGTTGTGGACAGCCCTCAGGAGCGACGTCCAGGTTCCTGGGTGCGGGGAGGTTGCCCCCACCTCTCAGCTCACCATGGTCATCAGTTTCTGTTAAGGGACGCTGTCAGGGGTCCTTGTCCCTTGTGGGTTTTCCGTTTGATATGTAAAAATTTTAAACCTGGCATTTGCTCTCAGGGAGGAAAGAAAACCTCCCACATTAACAGTTCTCAGAGTTTTGAGTTATGAACTCCTTTGAGAATTTGTTGGAGGTTATGAACATCCAGAAAAATGCATTATACTTAAAATCTTGGGTAACATATTAGGGGGCTCATAATCCCTGAAAGCCCATCTGTGGGATTCAGGATAAAAAGCCGTTTTAAGGGTTTCCACTGGTCTAGTGAATGATTTGATTTCCTAACTTTGGACACAGAATTGAAACTAATGCATGTTGGTTATTTCCAAACCAGTGTAATAAGGAGGACTGACCACAGAGATGAGCCAGTTTCTATCATGCCACTAGATGGCAATAGACCCCCATTCTTTTATGGACGGTATAGGACTAGGTTTTCTTACCTATATAATAATAGCAATCTCTGATACTTTCTACTAAAAAAATACTAGGCAGTGATTTTTCATACTGAATTCAACTATTTTGACTCTGCCAGTGAAGAAGAAGGATTTAAAAAATATATTGTCCAAAACCCCATACTCTTTTATGAATAATATTTATGCTTTTCCTATTAGTTAAATGAACAAGCATTGAAACCTTGGGTTTATTTTCCCCATTTTTTTCTTTTTTTAAAGCATCATAAGGCAGAAAAATCAGGACATTAGCATTAACATAAAATAAAATCAACCTGAACTATATACCCTTTACTCCTCCATAGCTCCTTTGCGTGTGGTGTGTAGGTTTTGTGTCTGGTGCTTTTAATACATACACAGGGTCCAGAAGAAGTAACACCTGCTTAAGTGTGGTTCGTAGGGTAATGATATGGGTGCAATAATTTATTGTTTTAATTTGAACATGTCACCTAAAATGTCCTATGGTGTGCTTGAGTGTGATATTGTTACGTTACGGAATTACATGCCTATGAGCTTGTAATAAAAGATTTTGTAATAAACAAGGGGCATTATTTGTGTCAACCTCCGTATTTGTATTCTATGGTTAAGTGAAAACGCTCACAAAGCAAAAGTTCAATTTATCTCAGCTTTCCTATTATAAGCAGAAGGATTCTTCACTTTTAGCCCTAAACCCATGCATTGCTCATAGCTGAAGTGCAGCTGGAGCAAGCCTTTCCTCTCTGGAGCGTCCGTTCCCGAAGGCCCCGGCCTGCCTCTGAGACAGGCGCGGCCTGTGCCTTACTCGGAGTCCCCTCGTTTCTCAGGAACTGCCTTTGACTCTTCCTCTGGCTCCTGCTGGCGCGATAGCCAGACTCTCCACAATGGCACTCTTTGTCCTTGTGGTGGAAGCCGCGCGAGTAGAGGTTCCGCGTGCTCTGCCTGACGGTGAGCAGGTCGCTGGATCCTTTACACTTGTGAATTCGAAGCTTGCCCGATGCATCCTCAATGCACTGCCACTTCTGCAAAAGCCAACCAGGTGTTTCTTATTAAGCACTGCCGCTATGGTTTTGAGAAGCCTTGGCAACCCCCTTAATGCGAGTGAGTGCAGAAAGGCAAGCTTTTAAGTGGCCCTGCACTAAGTCGGCTCCCAGTCCTCTTTCACTGGAGGCAAATACAGATGACAACGAAGTCATTGGAAATCAGGACTACCTCAGTGACACCAGAGCCAACAACTGATATATAAAGCCTTAGCATCCAGACTAAACAGAGTCTTGAGTGAAACACGTAAAAGCCCTTCATTCGCCAGGCCACAGAGCACGGCTCTCAAGGCCGTTTTCCCCAGACCCCTTTTTCTCTGGAAAAACAAACGTGGCTGCTTTGTTCTCTGCCCCTGAATTTCTAATGCGAGTCAGGGAAGAGTGGCCCAGGAGGCAGACAGAGATGACTTTAATCTGAGTCCATCCCAGGGCGAGCCAACTTTCACACAGCCCAGGCACGTCCGGTTGTCCTCTGTGCCTTTCCTTATCCTGCTCCAGACGCCGCGCACCCAGCAGAGCGAGCTGCTCCTGAAGACACAATGTCCACCCTCCCACGAGGTGCGCGCGGGGAGCGGGCTCTGGGTTTTCAAGTTTGGGTCTTCGATCGAGACTGGTGCAGATGTAAAGTGCAGCATCATAGGAAGTACAGTCAGGAATACCGTAACAACTATGCATGGTGCCAGGTGGGTACTGGAAATATCAGGGGGGCATCTTGTAAACTCTATGATCGTCTAATCACAAGGCTGTGCACCCGAAACTAATGCAAAATGTCGAGTGTAAACTACAATTGAAACAAAATAAAAAAAAAAAAAACAACCTGCTTGGCCCTGGCCAGGTAGCTTAGTTGGCTAAAGCATTGTCTCCATTCGCCAAGGCTGTGGGTTCCATTCCTGGTCAGGGCATATACAAGAATTTACCAATGAATGCGTAAATAAGTGTAACAACAAGCTGATGTCTCTCTCTCTCTTTCTCTCTCCCCCTCTCCCTCTCCCTTTCTCTCTAAAATCAATTTAAAAAAATGTACCCCAAAGCTTGCAAAGCAAAAAAGGCCACTGCAGACACTGCCAGCTCAAGTCTGGACAAACAACAACTCCGCAGCAGGTCTCGGCACTCCTGTTTCCCGAGATCAGTCTGGCTGAAATAATAGTGCTTCACCTGGTGGTCATTTCACTGGGCCCTCCATATCTGAAAGACCAAATTACTAGCCTTTTACTTTTTATCTCCCCCCTTCTCCCTTTCTAAAATGTTAATTCCAGAAGCAGAACACACATTGACCTTAATTTTAAGTTGACCACAGTTGTTACAAAAACACTACCATGCAGTGTTATCAAAGCTCCTTTTTTCCCCCTTATGAGATCTATGAATCTCACCAGTGTGTAATTATTTACTGATACTTTTCTTTAAATGGGTGCATTGCTAAACTGTGGCCAAAGCAATGATAACTATAAAATTATGTGTTTGTTTTGCCAGTTACATATTTTCACGTATAAATTAAAATCAATACAAAATTCTCAAATAAAAGATGTTCTTTCATGCACCACATGAAGTCTCATGGAGCCTCTCGCTGTGCCCGTGCTATACTGGGGCGACTTTTCGATTTCCAAGTGTCCTGAGGCAAGGTCAAGTTTGGTTAAGGGCCTCAGATGGCTTGGTCAGCAGACAGATGACACTCACTCACGGGCAGAATGGTGTCAGCCATTCAAATGGACCAAGGTTCAGAGTCACAGTTTGTGTCCTCTTAGCAGAGTCACCTGCCTTCATTAAATGTTGAATTAGCTCAGCTGCCTTTGAGTTTCTACCATATTGTTCCCAAACCCCAGATACAGAGAACCAGTTCTGTGATTTTGCATTAGCCCCATACATTCTTGGGGCTATTGAATTTAGTTGATTACTTCAAGCCACATCAGGCTATCTTTTTGTGTGGCTTTGACGGAATGTCTGAGGTGTACAACATCTCCATCCTGAGAGGCAGGAGCCCAAGGGACAAGGCAACTACCTATCTACAAAGCTGTGTTAAAGCTACACAAACGAGAACAGTCTAAGGATTGACTAAGGTAGAGGTGATATAACTAAAAGCAAACAAACGAAACCCCCAAAATGTGAAGTCAGCTTGACAAGGCACACTAACTTATGTTAAATCAATGGTTCTCACTCTTGGCTCTACAGTAGGATTTTCAAAAGCTCCCCTGGTGGTTTTAGGGTGTAGTTGGGGTTAAGAACCACTGCTCTACATTTGCAAAGTCCGGTTACTGGACCTCTTTGCAGCTGGTTCCCAAGAGGAGGGCTCTGACAGATGAGTCTTTGAGAGGGCAATAGTGTTCTTGAGTGTGGGTGTGATAGGAATCTTGGGTGTGAGAAGATGTCTCCAGTTGCACAGGTGAAACACTGCTAGCTCATCTACACTGGCAAAATGAAGAGTAACCTGTCCTTCTCACTCTTTCTCCGCAGTTAGTTGACAAGTGACAGAACTGAGTCTCTGTGCACTCTCAGCTGAAAACTGCACGTGCCTTTCCATGGTTCTGCCATCCCAGGTGGAGGCCAGTGCTGTCCAGGCCTGGGTTTGCGGCGCTCCCAGATCGCCCAATTAGCTTGAGGAGACGCCATGAAATGTTCTCAGAGACTCAACTGCAACTCTTTTCAGAAATAATTACATGCCACATAGAATTTTTGTTGGTGAAAAGTGTCATCAAAATAAGTGATAACCTTTTATAGCTCCATCAAGTTTCGGAATCAGTGATGCTTGAGTATCTGTCTTAAATCCAAAGGGGGTAAGGCATATCTGTCCACCTGCGTAATCTCTATGCCAGGGGTTCAAAAACTGGGAGTTGACTACTTACCGCCCATAATAGCAAAAGAAGCAGACAGTCGGCTCATAATTCAAGTCAAATAGAAGGTTACAAGGTGTTCTATCAGGCAGAAAACCATGACTAATTTTATTTTTGGGAAAAAATAGCCTTATGTCTTTTTGTGGTCCCAATTTGTATCAACATTAGAACAAATACTAATTTTTAAACACACAACTAGAACGAATACCTTCCTTTGTGATAATCACAATGCATTAAAAAAATTCTGCCTTTTTAAAAAATAATCTTGGCCTGGAATTGCTGAGGCCACAAGTAGATGCTTGTAGAACACAAAAGCGTAGGCAGAATCTTTAGTGACTTTGCCTATTTGGAAGACAACCTGCATTTTTCCATTAGCCAAATTCCTGCTGACTTCCTACAGGATAGAGATGAAAGGAAAAGCTGTTTCCTTCCTGAAGAGCTGAACTTGACCACACCTGAGGTCTGGCACTGTACTTGGCACTAGCAATCCATATGCAAAATCAAATATACATACATATATTCGTGTACATGTACAAACATGCACACCCACATATACCCACACACACTACATATATAAATATACATACTCCACATTCTTGTATCAAACAAGAGCTAGGACAAAGATGCTAATTACTTTTTATACCATGAACCCTTTGAACAAGTCCTAGCCCTTATGAGATAGAGTAATTAGCTACGGACTTTGAAGATCTTCTTAGTGGCAAGTGTTCCAGGAATGTTAATGAAATATAATTGCCACACATTTACCACAGTCACTTTAGTGTTCGATATCATGACAATTTTTATGGCTGAGCAATAAAACCTTGAAATAGCTGCAGCTGAAATGGTCATCTTATTTCGTGCATTATTGAGGGAGAAGAGAGACAGTTTTTAAAAGAAGCGCTCTGAAACTCATGCCGAGTGCCATTCAAAATGATCGAAATAATGAGATAATTTTGCACTGCAGGAGAGTTTCAGGAATCGGATGGAGGCCTGAATGCAGGTGAGGCAGCGGCTGATGGGACGGAGAGGCAGCCTCAGCAGCAGCCTTTGCTTAGCAAGCGCCCTGGCGGAGATGCCGCCATCACCCCGTCTCACTGGTGTCCGCACCCTTGAAGTCTATCGGTACAGTCAGTTCACGGCCAAATCTGATTTTCTGCAGCGTCTCCGACCACTCACTCCTTCTGCGTGTGCCCTTCCTGCTCCGCGGGACATCCCCTGGGCCTCCCCCGCCTCCTGGGCTTGGCCATTCAGCGGGCATTCGTGTGCCCGCACAGCAACATGTGGGTAAGGCGCTAGATTAAACTACTGAAATAATTTCTTAAATTATTATGATTTTATTTTAGCCTTCCCAACTACACTGGAACCTGGGATTAGTGGCAAGGACCACGTCTCATACTCCTGAATCGTGCCCTGACGTTAGCTCACTTTCAAATTGCTCTGTTTAGTAACTCGGTCTCAGCGTTTTTGACTGATTATATATCCCTGTAGGTCAGTAACACCCGATGAGGAAAAGGCGGCTGGCTGTTTCGGCACAAGGATCCCCGTGGGCAGCTAGTTTGGTGGAACCAAACCTAATGAGAAATATGTCAAATGCCTTTCGGATCCTCCAATTTAACACCATCATCGGCCCCATCCTTAGCATCAGCTATAGAATCCTTTACCTGATGCCAGGTGCTGATTTGGAGCACTCTACACATATTTATTCATTTAGTCTTCACAAGCACCTGATGTGCTCCCAAAACTCATTTACTGCAGCAGTGACCGTCATCTAACACGATGAGAGGTGGCCGTTTTTAATGGAGATAAGTATTAGGTTAGGGATCTGAAGACTTCAATTTTAACTTTTATTATTATTATTATTATTCTTTGTTGCTAACTTTATGGCCTTGAGCAAATGGCACTATCTCTTTTTCTTCCAGATTCCATATCTGGTAAAATAATACTTGCTCCTCATAGCCTCAAGGATATGTCATGAGAATAAATTGTCGAGTGTTTTCCAAGTTCTTAGGAAAAGATGCCCTATAAGAATGCAGAGCAGTACCATTATAGTTGACCTTTAGAAGTGGTTGTCCAGTCCTCGGGTAAGTCCATGTTTCCTGGGTGTAAACTGTGTGTAATACAGTGATTCTTTAGTGCGGAGCCTGGGGCTTTGGTTCACACAGATCCCAGTTTGAACTCCTACTTGTTATCTTCACAATGACTTTGGTCAAGCTACTTTCCCATCTGAGCTTGTCTTTTCATATTTAAAATGTACATAATATCTGTATTTTATAGAACAATTTTCAGGTATAAATGGTCCATGTAAAATATTAGGTGATGATAGAACTCTGCTTATTTTCCCTTCCTGAGTGACCACTAGGTAATCATTATAGTTTCTACATTTTGAATTGCATACATTTAAAATTTTTTTCTAATTAATTTATTTTTAGACAGAGGGGAAGGGAAGGGAGAGAGAGAGGGAGAGAAACATCAATATGTGGTTGCCTCTCGTATGCCCCCCACTGGGGACTTGGCCCCAGGCATGTGCCTTGATTGGGAATAGAACCAATGACCCTCTGGTTCACAGGCTGGTGTTCAATCCACTGAGCCACACCAGCCAGGGCTGAATTGCATACATCTCTCAGTTTGCTCACAAATGTTCTATATTCTTATTTATACCAACTTCTGCCCATTTTCATGAGTAAGAAACAAAAAATTTAGCTGAAAGTTTTTCTAAGGTGCCCTGCAATGACAGGTGAATTATACACTCACACACACACACACACACACACACACACACATCATTTCTTCATTGTTTTATGTCCCATTAAGTGAGTGTGATCCTAATGCAGGTAAAATCACATTCTCCGAAATGTAACAACCATACAGCAATTTTCCAATAACCCAATTACCCTTCAGGCCAGTATCAGTAGCATGAAAAGCAGTTACCTGAATGCAAAGATGTGTTTAGAATTTTTATCTCAGCACTAGGGATGTACGAAGACCATATAAATGCCTTTGTTCAAACTGATCCTTAGTTCAAGCTGCTGTCAATTGTTTTTCACAAATATGAAAGAGATTTACTCGTGCCAGTGAGATTGTTCTCCTGTTTCCTTCAAGGTGGGGTGAGAGGGATGGGGGAGAAAAAGTGGAAAGGAAAGAGAAGCGAGAACATGTTTCCTCCTCTATATTTTATTTTGGATAATTATTTGTAAAAGTCAGTATTGGAATGCTAGGAGAAGTACGGTTCCTGCAGTTCAGGGAAAAGTAAAATTTGTGAATTGACCTTGGCCATATACTTGATAGCCAGCATTGGTGAGTGCTTGCTATATGCCAGGAACTTAATATATTTAATAGATCTAACCTTGGCAGCAGCCCTCTGCGGCAGGTACTATTATTATGCCCATCTTACAGATAAAGAAAACTGAGGCGGAGTTAGGCTAATTCCCTTGCCCATGTCACACACCGAGAAAGTGGTGGGCCCGAGATGCAATCCTAAGGCACCCTGACCAGGTCACCAGTGAAAAAGGAGAAAAGTCTGGGACAGAGCGTAAGGGGTCAGGTGGGTATCAGTTGAGGGGTGGCATTTGGGAAGGCAGAGGAGAGCACTTACATGTAGATAAGGATGTTATATTGAAGGGACGGGGAGGAGGGAAACCGGACCTGAGCGGGACGTCAGGGAGTGGTGGGAGATAAGGCACAGGAGCATAAATTAAACAGGGCGGGGCCACAGCATGAAGTTTAGTAGCAGTGTCTGTCCTTATGTTTACATCTCTGACTTGTTGAGGACATCGTTAGATACGGTTTGACACTTAACCCTGTGGTTTGTATTTTGAAAAATGCACACAAGCCAAAACATCGAAGTGGCTACACAACCATTCCGGGCAGGTTGAGGAGGGGCGGAGACAAGGTTTAGGGGCTGGGCTGTCCACACTCGGGCCCTGAGCAGAGAAGTGTCCAGCCAGGGGATGGCACTGGGGCTCAGTCCTCCTGCCCACACCCTCGGGAATCAGGAGAACTCCGGAAACGCCTTGGAGCCACACTGTGATTTCAACCGGGGCTCAGTGAGTTTCTGGAAACGGGCTGTCAGTTTCTGGCAAACTAACAATTCTAACCAGATCTTGCCGGTAAACATCTTTTGTTTCTCCTCTGCACCTGGTCACAAAAGGTCTGAGGGATCATTTTTGGATGAGAACATAAATCCTGGAGCTACACCAGTTACACTCAACAGGCTGCATTCTTACTTCCTTTGCTCGATGCTGGGATCCTTTTAGAGTTTCACAAATCTTTGATTTTATATTGACACAAGTGCAGAAAAGCAAACTACATTGCAGAGATGCTGGAACTCGACAACCCCACACCAGGACATGGCATTTGATGTGCATAAATGAAACATTTTTTCTTCTTAAATGACAGAACATACATAAAATGTGCTTCAGAACTGAATGCACAGGGAATTTCTGTTTTATGTGACTGCTATTTAACGAGTCAATATTTATACCTAGAGGAAAAAGGAAAGATGACGTTCACCCTACATGAATGATTCTGAATCTTGGCTCCTTATGGGAATCAATCAGGAGCTGGAAAAACAAAATCCAAAACAAAAGCAACCATCGCTGATGCCTGGGTCCCCTCCCCAGAAGTTCCGATTTAATTTGTTCAGAGTAGGACTTAGATGGCAGCATTTCCAAAGACACCTTGTGATTCTCACATGCAGTCAGGGGTGAGAACCACTGTCTTTGATGCTGTGAGTGGGTCCTAACCCCATAGCTTCAGCCAGGCAAATGCCATGTATAATTTCAAAGGGAACTTCTACTATCTTATATTTCTGCATGTTCTGGGGAAGACAAGATAGAACATGAAATGAAGAGGTATAGGTTCTGACTTCGGGTTTATATTTAGCTTAAGTCTTCTGGCTCTAAATTTCCTTATTAGGAAAATGGTGTCATTCGACTAGAGAATTTCTAAGCCCCCTGCTACCTCTGTTATTCTTACTTGAGGCCTGAGGTTATTAATCTTATTGAAAAATACGGATGCCTTGGCTTCGCCTCCGGGCATTGTAATCTGATTGGTCTGAGGCGAGGCTGTGCCTCAGTAGTTTCAGAAGCTCCCCAGGTGATTCTGATGTGCAGCCAGAGCTGAGCATCACTGGTCACGTTCTCTGTTGAACCAAAGTCTCTTCAGACAGAAGTTAAGGTTTGCACATCAGTGCATGTCTGTGTGTGCAGTGTGTCTGTACATAAATGTGCTAGGGGTGTAATTCCAGCTGAGAGGGGTGGGAATTCAACTCAGCCTCATATTAATGCGGAAACATAGAAGTAACACACACATCCATGTCCACACTGTCTTATTCGGTCCCTGCTGGTTGCTCTGTTCGCACAGTGGAGAAGGGATGCCAAGTGTCTGGGAGTCGAGCCCATTTCCATCCCCTACTGCCTTCCTGGGAATGGAGCTAACAGGCGAGGTGGCCTGGCACAATACCACCGCCGCCCCGCATGCGCACACTGCTCCACGGTTTGCCCGGCTCCGTACGCACGCGGCATCATTGATCCTTCGAAGACTGATCAAGTGTCCTCATTTGAGAGACAGAAAACTTGCGACACAGGAGAAATCAGGTGTCTGGTCCAAGAGCACACCACTAAAAAGTAGTGGATGCCAATCTTCTGACCCAAACTTTGTGATT
>PVKM010050088.1:0-10795 GCA_004027735.1 Carollia perspicillata
ACTTGACTAGTGGACCTAAAAACTGTCTATAATCTTCTTTTTAGAATAAGGCCAGAAATTGATTACATGAATTATATTTCATTTTAATGGTGGAGATGGGTGAGCAAATAATTCTGATGCAGCATCAGAAGAGCAAAAGCGAAGTTCTGCACAGAGTGATATTGAAGCATGTATAAAGTATCACCAAAGTTATATTGATTTAGTGTTCTATCATGATAATGAATATAAATAATACATTAATATTCTAAAAGCTTTCATTTATGATGCCTAATCCCTTACTGTTAATTTTTCATGTAAATTCTTTTTTCTCAATTATGTCTTTTGTTACCACCAGTCATTATCAGGAGTGTGATATTATCAGGAATTCTTCCCAGTTGGGGAAGAAATGACAATAATTTCAACCAGCATTATTGTCATCCAAAGTCTCAAGCAGTTTTATTTACCAAAACCAGATAGTTCATTTATCTGGTATTAACACTTACATTCAACCCTTCTTTCTCCTACTAAGTCTTTTGCTTGCATTTCTCTAAAGATGTAATTTTTAAGAATAAAGAGACAGTGAATAACAGCCAAGGGAGGCTCTAAGAAAAGACATGAGCAAGACTCTAAGAAATGTCAGGCCCTCAGAAAAGGAAGAGCCAGACCTGTAACTGGAAATTCAGTGACCAAAACTGAAGCAAAGGTCCAGAGATTGTTTTTGTCAAACACAGAGATTATGGGCAGAGAAATGCGGAAAGTCAGAAGCATCCATGTGGTCAATACCTATGAGGACGCAATAGAAGAGAGCAAAGCAAGGAGCAAAGTCAAACTGTTAACAGACAAGAAACGAGAATCAAAAAGAAGAGTTAAGCTGGGCTGGGGCCATCTGCTGTCAGGAGGAACACGTGGAACCTGAACAGATGAAAAGGAGAAACCGTGTGATGAGGCTTCAGGGAAAGTGATGCACTTTCTCTGAGCGGTTAACCCACAGTTTACAGGGAAAAGTTAAGTGGCTATACATGGCTATAACACACAATGGAATGTTAAGTAAAAGAAAATCTGGGAAAAAAATGAAAGGATTTGAGTTTAATCTTATTTATCTGCTCCTAGAAAGAAGTGGGTAAAAAAAGAGAGGAATTGAGGCTAAAGCTTGTAAGAATCTAGAAATCTAGCAGTTCCCAATGATTAAAATAATATAGATATCAGTTGCCTAGTTTTTCTGATACTTTAATTATGAGTTTTTCATACACATATTTGATATCTAAGCTATCTGAAAATGTTACTTGACTGTGGACCACAAAGATGACTCTTAGTGAAGGCATAAGGAATATAAAATTTCACTTTAATCATGACTAGAAGCAGTGAAAGTTGAGGGAAAAGTAATTTTATCAGGAAAATACACCATTTTTAAAATAAGACCATTTTTATTTATTTTTAAATGCAGTAAAATTATTATTTTTTATTGTTGTTCAACTACAGGTGTCCCCATTTTCCACTCCCACTCTCCCCCATCCTGCCCTCCCCCACCTCCTACCCTCAATCCCACCCCCCATTGTTCTTGTCCATGTGTCCTTCATACATGTTCCTTGACAACCCTTCCCCTTCTTTCTTCCATTATTCTCCTTCCCACTCTGCTCTGGTGACCATTTTTAAATGAAATATTTCATTACATCTGAACTGAAAAGTTCTTTGAACTGATTACTTTTTTCTAATTATAAACCAGTGAAATATATTTACAAATTAAATATTGTACGAGAGTGAGTGAGGCAATCAAGGCTTTAGGATGAATCCTAATAAAAATCTAATTATTTGTTAAGGACTACAAAAAATTTTTTAAATTCAACTTGGATAGAAAGTTACCAAATTTCTTGCTATAGTAGGAGCTTGTTCTCAGTAGTTATTATTCACTTTTCATTATCAGTTTGGACAAAAGTGTATAAATAGATTAAATCTTCAATAGGGGCAAAATGAATTGCTCTCTACTTTGGGACCCTCTGTTTTGTGTATTATCATAAGATACAATAAAATTACGAATAATGGAAGATTATCAACTAGAACAATCAAAGATAGTTAAAATAGACCTTAAATAGAATGCAATTAATTTGCATACATGTCAAAGTGGAAATTCACTACTAATTTTATTTTAGTAATCTGACAAAATTAATTGGTTATATGCCTTTGGAGATAGAGTCTCATCTAGAAGTATCAGTTAACACTTTTAGCCAAGGACAATTTTGAGGAAATGCTGGGAGATGAACATTGAGAAGGAAATTAAAACACGATCCTGAACACAACAATTTCTCAAGACATTTAACATGTGATATGAAGTCTATGTTCATTATTTTCTTCGAGCCTCTATACATAAAGTACTCTTTTTAAAAATGTTTTGACATCTTTCATCACTAAAAGATGAAGGGATAAAATATTTTTCAAAAATGTGATTACAATGTGTTTTTGTGTGAGCTTTGTTCTGTTTATTATTTATTTGTTTGTTTGTTTATTTATTTATTTATTATTATTTATTTATTTTGCTATTTTTTGTATTTCTTGGGTCTGTGGGTATATAGAGTTAATTAAATTTGGAAAATTTTCAACTATCCATTATTTTTTACAAATACTTTTCTTACCTTCTTTCTCCCACTTCTTCTGGGACTCAAACTACATATATGCTAGGCCACTTGATATTATCATAAAGGGTGCGGAGAGACTGTTTTCTGAATATTTGCTATATTTACTTTGTTCTTGATTTTCAGTAGTTTTTATTGCAAAGTTTTCAGAAGTTGCATTTCTCCTCCTTCTCTTGGTAGGGTCCAGGATGTGGCTACTGCAATTTATTGAGATTTGGCACTTTTCCATACTTATCTAAGCTTTTTAAATTATTTGTAAAATAGTGAATTAAGGTTAGATGTATTAAAGACAAACAGAAGATGAGGAAAAGATAATTTTTGTATTATAGAGAAAATTGGGCAGGGTTTTTATTCTAATAAGAGGGGAAAATTTTACATGTGAATAATCATCTCTGTGCTGCTCTTACTGATTGCATTATGGCTGACTCCTTGTTTGTGTATTTTGTACTATGTATATGGGTAACAGTGGACCAAAAAGAAATGTTTATTCAGCTTCCATTTCTAATACTTTCTCTTCACTAGAATTGTAGAGGAAAGTTTGTCATTTTCTTAAGTTTTTTGTTCATTTTATATCATTAGAGGAATGCATTTTGCTGTCTTCTAATAAAAGAATCAAAAAGTTTCTAACTTGTTTTTGAAGGAAAGTTTCATAATCTTATCTTATTTCATAACTATCAGTACATTTTGCACATATTTGAGCCATTGAGGTTGTCAATTAAATTAGTTTGAAGCAAAAACTAAATTAAGTTTCCTGAAGAAAAATATTTCAAAAACATGAAAAGGCAGCCTGTTGTATTTTCATATTTGTAAATAAAATTGTTGAAATACTTCTTCAGCAGCAGATCCTATTGTGACTCTTGTAGTCACAACATAGTAGAGAAAGAAATCCATAATAGTTTTTTCAGTAAACAGGAAAATAATCTGAAAATTAAGGCTTCTGAAGATCAACAAAATATTGAATACAGAATATTTGATAAGACCAGTTCAGTTTAAGATAAAGAATTACATCATTTAAAAATATATCATCTTTGTTTATTCTACCACTAAATCAGTAAACTGTTTAGTGATTTTAAGACAACTCAAAATACATTCAAAAAGTAAAGTTGTTGAAATTCCTCTTTTTAGTATGGCAATATGAACCATAAACAATTAATAATATAAACAGTCCAAAATTTCCTGGAAAAGTAACAGAAATAAGAAGATAGCTCAGCTACTATCCAGGACCCAAGTGGGAAGGAGGTACCAATTCCTTGGGAACTTGGAATTATCACATTTTGGAAAATGTGCACATTGACCTGCAAGGGCTGTCCTTGTCATATTCCCATGACAGGAAGCACCTGAGATTTCAGCACAAACACCTTTCCTGAATCGCCAGTGGTTACTTATTCTGCTTAGTATAGCCAGATCAACATGTCTCTAATACCCACTTGGAAAAATCAGATGTGGTTTAAGAACAGGCAATGTAACACCATGTGATCTTTATTGAAAGCCTATTCTTCATCATTTGCATATCTTTTATTAAGTAATGTTTGTGTATTTTATATAATATATTATTAAGTGCTTTTGAAGATCTTTGGAATTTAAAAGCCAAGTGCCACATGTATTTTTTGAAGAATTTAAACTCAATACATAATTTCTGTCTCCAAATTGTTCTGTGTAAGACAGATGCACAGTCTCATGGTAAAGGTATGCTGCTGATTGTCCAAAGCTCTATTAAAAGAAAGGTCAAATTAAGACAATAAACTATTAATAGTTTTTTAAAAGGTATAATCATGGCCATAGAATGGCAGGTAATCTTTAATATGGGCTATATTTAAGATAATTTATCTGAGGAACATAAAAAAGAACAATTGTCTTTAGAACACCTTCTAAGAGCTGAGTAATTTATATCTATTGTCTCTCAGTTCTTCTAAGGCCCTAGGATAGATACAGCCATTGTTAATGATATCGACAGGTAAAGAAGTTTAGGTTCATAAAAGCCACCTCATTTGTATTATTCAGACAAGAATGAGAAAATCTGGATCTTCAACACAGGTGTGTATCTGACTACAAAGCCAGCGTGCTTCACATGACTCCGTTACTTGTCACTAAAGGAAAATGTCCCATCATAATGTGCTGTGTTCCTAGCTAGTGTATTTGAGTAAAGGGATTTGGAGTCATTGTCAATTACTTCTAACATTTACTTAGATATTAGATAAATTTTATGCTTATTTTCATCATAACACATGTCATTTCCTGTTATTTTTGTCTTTTATTTGTACCTCCACAAGACTGGAAGTCCTTTGAATGTAGAAACTAGGTCTTTTATCTCTTTAATTGCATATTCAGTCACTCATTCATTCACAAATATTTACAGAGGACCTACTATGTGTCAGGAATTATATCAGTACACAGTCGTAAGGAGAAAGCAAGATATATTGGTTTCCTATGGGGAAACTAAGATATATTAGTTTTCTATGCAGTCTACTTTCGTAAGCACTCTAAAAATATTTTAGAAGGAATGCATCCTCACAGTGCAATTATTCTTGCATCTCCTATTCGAATTTCTAGCTTCCTCATTTCAAGAATGGCAACTATGAAGGTGAATTTAAAACAAAATCCCAAAACTGGGATCTGAAGACCTGGCATTTAGTTATGATTTTGCCACTTGGACCTTGGAACCACCAATTAACCACTTCAAGCCTTACTTTCTAATTGCCTATAAGTCAAAGATATCATTAGCAATATGTGAAAATCAGAGATTTTTGTAAAATATAAAATATAGAAAACTATAACAAATCAGCAAAACAAGTGAATAAAAAAGGAAATAATAAAAAAGGAAAAAGGTCAAGAAAATTGGGAATGATTAGGCCCTGGTTGGTGTTGCCCAATGGAATGAGTGCCAGCCTGTGAACCGAAAAGTCAGCATTTGGATTTCCAGTGAGGGCACTTGCCTGGGTTGTGGGCCAGGTCCCCAGTTGGGGGCGTGCAAGAGGGAACTGATTGATGAAGCTCTCACACATCCATGTTTTGCTCCTGCTCTTTCTCCCTCCCTTCCCCTCTCTCTAAAAATAAATATATTAAATATTTAAAAATAAGAAAATTGGGAATGATTAGGAGATTAATGAAAAAATTTACACAGATAGATTGCCTATAAAAGTAAATGCTTGACATTATTAATAACAAAGGTGCAAAGAAAGAAATAAGTGATATGACATGACCTCATATCACTTGCCAAATCATACAATGATAAATAATTCCTAGTATCAGGAAGGGAATAAGGAAATATACCAAACACTATTAAGATTTCTAATTAATGCCGTTCTACAGGGCAATTTGGCAATAGAAATCTCAATTTTAAACTTACCATAGACTGGAGAAGAACTAGACAAGTCCATAAAAATATATGTATGAATGTTTGTAATTACAATTCTTTAAATGAAAGAAAAGTTCTACAAAAAATCATGTTCTAAATTTAGTGACTGGTTAAGTAAATTTTAGAAAATCTCTACCACAGAATATTAAGCATTTACTCAATAGGCTTAATAGAAAATCAATATTGACATGGGAAATATATTATTAATTACAATTAATTACATGTTAAAATTAATTACATGCATTTGCTTCATTTTGTTGACAATGTAATCAAATATTGCATAAAATGTAACTAGCTGCTAATGTTCTATCTCTGGTGGTACGTTTCACCTCTTAGATTTCTGTGTTGTTTAAAATTTTCACAATAGTACATATTAAAATATAGATGTGAATCCATACCTATCTTCAGGGATTATACTAGAAATCACATAAAATAGAATTTATGAAATTGTAAGAGCAATATACAAATTTAAGGAATTGATATACAAATGTAAGGTATCAATTCCTGACTGATATACAAGCCAAACTTTCTTGATACTCGAGTTACACTAGAACATAGTGCACATAAGCTTTGGTAGCAGGCTTGTATTCACAAGGGAAAGCTAAGCAGCTTCAGTTAATAGCACTCAAACTTGAATAGCTAAAAGGAGGGGGAAACCCTATGTGTCTTTCCTATGTCACAGTCCTGTGTCAGAGGCAGAGGTTCCAATCCATTGTGGCTCTGCTTCATGCTGAAGACTCTGCCATCTTCAACAAATGGTTTTAAAACACACCCTGGGAGTTGTCTCTATTTAAGTCAGTCAGATCATTGACAACTACATGTGGGAAGTTTCTATAGGCCAGGGCAGCAAGTGATATACATAACTTGTGTTCACACTCCATAGGTATAGCGACATGGACACATGGTCAGGGATACCAGGAAGGGTCAACTAACTGTATGGTCAAGAAGATGGGGAAAAGATTTTAGTGAACAGTTAGCAGTCTTTGCCATAGCTTTAGGCAGCACAACCCACACATGCTCTTCTTTTGTCATTATTACATAACCATGTTGTCCTGAAGGGGGACAATTAAAAGTCCCATTCATCCAAACCTTTAGATTTCTTTACGACTTTTACCTCTCTCTCCATCATGTCCAGACATGGATCCTTAAGGTCTAATAATAGTGGAGTATGAAGGGGTTAACCCCAATAACATTTCCCAAGGGAAGAGTGGACCATATATATCAGTCACATTCCTGTGGCAACATAGGATTCCTGCTGAGGAGTATAGAGAAGACTCCTCCACTCTACCCAACATGGTCACTTGGCAGGAAATTTGAGATGGATACTCTGTCATCTGCATTTAATGATATTTAAGGTCATGTGGTTATTGGCCCCACTGGCTGCCAGAGAGGAGAAGAACAAGGAAGAGGGCCCATGGAAAGGTTTTATCAGCCAGGCAGAGGCTAGAACTCAGATACACGGCTGTAACGACTGCAAGAGAGGCTAGAAACTTTGTGTGCAGAAGAGGAAAAGGAGAAAGGATTTTGGCGTTCAGAAGCATCTCTGCTGAAACAACCACACAGAAAAACCAAAAGAGAAAAAAGTGGTATCTTACTTTATTCAGTGTCTTATTTTTTGTTTGTTTGTTTAGAGATCACAAATATTTGTTCTTAATTTGTAGAAATCCCTAGAGTTGACATTGCAGATGCCTTCCTCCAAAACAATTAGATTTGGCTGTTCCGATAGCCAGAGGCACTGCTGACCTTTCCTCTCCAGGCAGATCCGGCTCAGTGGGAGCCTCAGGGGAGCTCCTTGATTTGCTCTGCT
Source organism: Carollia perspicillata (assembly GCA_004027735.1). Taxonomy (NCBI): domain Eukaryota; kingdom Metazoa; phylum Chordata; class Mammalia; order Chiroptera; family Phyllostomidae; genus Carollia; species Carollia perspicillata. The sequence goes on from PVKM010050088.1 coordinate 7,769, forward strand.
TACTGCTGAGCCTGAAAGCCAGGTTTGCTCTCAAGTCCACCCTGCCTCTTCAGTCTGTTCATTGATTGGTCAGAGATCTCAGCTCCAGATTCAGATCACAGGAATATTTTGGGGGTGAGCATAGAAATGGCCTTTTCTCTTATAATTGGAACAATGCTCTAAGAAGTATGTTTTTTTCCAGGGGGTAGTGGTTTCGTAGAGGGAAGAGCTTATAGTTAAACCAATCCATAATACTGTAGCTCCAAGTCAAGAGTTTTGTTTTAACCTCCATATTTAAAGGCAGTTTTTGTCCCACTTATTTCTTAATTTCTCGAATAATTTTGAAATTACTTTTTTCTCAAATAATAAAAACAAAGCATATATTTAATTTTTGAAGACAAACTATAATTATATAGTGTATGCCCTTAAAATATATATTTAAAATTAAGTACTTGATGAAGTTTTATATAGTGAACTCAAATTTAATAAATGGTGTCAGCAAAATACTGAATTCACCAGTCACATCCTTGTACAACTTCCAGAAACTCCTGATGGACATATGATTCAGTCTTTTTAATATAAAATAGAGTACTGCATGTTATGCTTTTTCTTAGTTCACAAATATTTTGAAATTTTTGTAGTCTATTCCAGATGGAAGAATGTTGTAAAAATATTGACAGTAATGAGACTGTCCTGGTTTTTTTAATTTCTTACCAAATCTTAATGGTTTTCAAGCTGTGTCCCAAAAACTGTAGTGTCCTATCAAGCACATTAATATGTATTCCATGGCAAAATGGTTCTGTGGTGAAATAAGTATAAGAAAATCTTTTTATTATGGCTGTCCCTTAGAGATCAATAATAGGCATTCACATACTGGTGTCTTAATGTATTTCTACACACTCAGTGAATATATATACTTGGAAATCTTTTTGGAAAGCAATGTAGCATAATATCCAGCAAAACTGTAAAATTTGGGTAATGAATAATCACATAGACTTTTTTGTCACAATTTAAAAATAATGTTACTTAAAAGAAGGCAACCACGACTGAGCGTGACGGCAGTGTGGAACGAATGAAGCAGAGACGTCGGGTGTCAACTCGAAGCAACAAGAAAGAGAAGTGTGGAGGGGCAGATGGCAGCATGCTGCAGGCTGTTCATGAACTGCCCGAGGTTGGCTCCTCCGCATTCTTCCTTCTGCTTTTTATCTTAATGGAAAAAAAAGTATATTATGTTGGCTGATGACGAACAACTGAACTTGAACAACAATGAGAGAGAGAGAGAGAGAGAGAGAGGGAGATAAATAGAACTCTGGCTTAAACTACACAATACATGAGACAAGTTCAGTATTTGTTGATGATTTTGTAGTCTTAGTATTATAGTTGCAAATAACTTTGGGAGGGAATAGAGGGGCACACCATGGTTTTATCATATCTAATAAAATTAATTGATTTTATTGGGAATTAACCATTTTTAAAATTTTATTTTAATCGTTGCTCAAGTACAGTTTCCTGTCTTTTACTCCCGTCCCAGTCCACCCCCCCAGTGCTCCCCTCCTCCCTCCCATTCCCAACCCCCTTAGTTTTTGTCCATGTGGCCTTTATACTTGTTCCTATAATCCCTTCCCTTTTCCCCCTGAAATTCTCTCCATTCTCCTCTCTGGTTACTGTCAGCCTGCTTTCTATTTCAATGTCTTTGGTTATATTTTGCTTGCTTGTTTGTTTTGTTGCTTAGGTTCCTGTTAAAGGTGAGATCATATGGTATTTGTCTTTTACCGCCTGGCTTATTTCACTCAGCATAATGCTTTCCCGTTCCATCCATGCTGTTGCAAAGGGTAGGAGCTCCTTCTTTCTTTCTGCTGCATAGAATTCCATTGTGTAAATGTACCATAGTTTTTTGATCCATTCATTTACTGATGGGCACCTAGGTTGCTTCCAACACTTGGCTACTGTAAATTGTGCTGCTATGAACATTGGGGTGCATAGGTTCTTTTGGATTGGTGTTTCAGGGTTCTTAGGATAGAATCCTAGCAATGGAATTGCTGGGTCGAAAAGCAGTTCCATTTTTAGTTTTCTTAGAAAATTCCATACTGTTTTCCATAGTGGTTGTACCAGTCTGCAATCCCACCAGCAGTGAACTAGGGTCCCCTTTTCTCCATATCCTCTTCAACACTTGTTTGTTGCTTTGTTTATGATGGCCATTCTGACCAGTGTAAAGTAGTATCTCATTGCAGTTTTAATTTGCATCTCTCTGATAGCTAGTGATATTGAGCATCTTTTCACGTGTCTCTGAATCCTCTGTATGACCTTCTTGGAGAAGTGTCTGTCCAAGTCCTTTGCCCACTTTTTAATTGGGTTGCTTGTCTTCTTGGAGTGGAGTCATGTAAGTTCTTTGTATATTTTGGAGATTAAACTCTTATCTGAGGTATCATTGGAAACTATGTTTTTCCATACAGTTGGTTACCTTTTTATTTTAACAGTGTTTTCCTTAGCCATGCAGAAAGTTTTTATTTTGATGAGATGCCATTTGTTTATTCTTTCCTTTATATCCCTTGCTCTAGGGGACATATCAGTAAAAATGTTGCTGCATGAGATATCTGAGATTTTCCTGCCTATGTTCTCCTCTAGGATTTTAATGGTGTCACAGCTTATATTTAAGTCTTTTATCCATCTTGAATTTATATTTGTGTATGGTGTAAGTTGGTGCTCAAGTTCCATTTTTTTGCATGTAACTGTCTAGTTCTCCCAACACCATTTATTGAAGAGACTATTTTTACTCCATTTTATGGTGTTGCCCCCTTTGTTGAATATTAACTGACTGTAGTGACTTGGGTTTATTTCTGGGCTCTCTCTTCTGTTCCATTGGTCTATGTGCCTGTTTTTATGCCAGTACCAGGCTGTTTTGATTACAGTGGCCTTGTAATACAGTTTGGTATCAGGTATTGTGATCCCTCCAACTTTGCTCTTCTTTCTCAAAATTGCAGCTGCTATTCAGGGTTGCTTATGGTTCCATATAAATTTTTGAAGTGTTTGTTTTATGTCTGTGAAATA
>PVKM010050089.1:0-10913 GCA_004027735.1 Carollia perspicillata
TGAACCCAGGGCCTGGTTCCTTGAAAAGATAAAATAGATGAGCCCTTAACCAGGTTCATCAAGAAAAAAAGACAGATGATCCAAATAAATAAGAAACAAAAGAGGAGATGTAACAATAGATATCACAGAAATATGAAAGATTGGAAGAAAATACTATGAACAGCTATATGCCAAGAAATTGGACAACCTGGGTGTAATGGATAAATGTCTAGAAATACACAATCTTCCAAAACTGAATCAGAAAGGAGCAGAACACCTGAATGTACCCTTAAAAATAAATAAAATTTAAGCAGTAATCAAAACACTCCCTGCAAACAAAATTCCTGGACCAGATGGCTTCACAAGTGAATTTTACCCTTCAAAGAACTAAAACCTCTCCTTCTCAAATGATTCCAAACAATTCAAGAGGAGAGAAGACTTCCAAGCTCTTTTTATGAGGCCAGTATTATCCTAATCCCAAAACCAGGTAACAATACAACAAAGAAAGAAAATTATATGCTAATATCCCTAGTGAACATAAATGCTAAAATCCTCAACAAAATATTAGCAAACCAGATCCAGCAATACGTTAAAAAGATCATACACTATGATCAAGTAGGATTTATCCTGAGGATACAAGGTTGATACAATATTCACAAATCAGTAAATGTGATACATAACATAAATAAAATGAAATATAAAAATCAATTGATCATATCAATAGATGCAGAAAAGGTATTTGATAAAATTCAGCACCAATTTATGATAAAAAACCTCTCAGTAAAATTGGAATAGAAGGATCATACATCAACATAATAAAGATCATATATGAAAAACTTAGAGTGAATGTCATATTCAATGGTTAAAAACTGAAAGCATTTATTTCCTTAAGATCAGAGAGAAGACAGTGATGTCTGCTTTCACCACTCTTACTCAACATAGTATTGGAAGTCCTAGTCACAGCAATCAGACAAGAAAAAGAAATAAAAAGCATCCAAATTGTAAAGGAGGAAGCAAAAATGCCATATTCACAGATGGCATGATATTGTACATAGAAAACCCTATAGACTCCAACAACAAAAAAATACTAGACCTAATAAAAAATTTGGCAAAAAGCAGGATACAAAATCAATACTCAGAAGTTGATGGCATTTTTATACACCAATAATGAACTATCAGAAAGAGAATCTAAGAAAACAACCCCATTTGCTGTTGCAACAACAACAACAAAAAATAGGGTACCTAAAGATAAATGTAATGAAGGAGATAAAAGACCTGTACTCAGACTGAAGAAAGTCTGACAAACTTATAGGAGGAACTTATCCATATAGGACACTGGAGAAAGAAGTTGAGGAACATAAAAATAGAAGCATATACTGTGTCATGCATTGGAAAAATTAACATCACTCAAGTTTCTACACTACCTAAAGCAATCTATAGATTAGGTGCAATTCCTATTAAAATAACAATGGTATACTTCACAGATCTAGAGTAAATATTCCAAAAATTTATATGGAATGGAAAAAGACCCCAAAAGGCCACTGAAGTAAAAAGAGCCTGATACTGATATATATCTCATATATGTATACATATACATATACATATATATGAGATATATATACATATATATGTATATATATCTCATATGTATATGAGATACATATACATATACATATATACATATATATGAGATATCAGCTCTGTTTCATATATATGAGATATATATACATATATATGTATATATATCTCATATGTATATGAGATACATATACATATACATATATACATATATATGTATACATATATATATACATATATATACACATATATATATATCTCATATACATATATATGTATATGAGATACATATATATCTCATATATATATCTCATATGTATATGAGATACATATACATATACATATATACATATATATGAGATATCTCATATATATATATATCTCATATATATGAAACAGAGCTGAGAGCCTAAAAATCAACACATACCTTTATGGTCAATTAATATTTGACAAAGGAGGCAAAAACATATAATGAATGAAAGACAGTCTCTTCAATAAATGGTATTGGGAAAACTGGACTGGTACATGCCAAGAAAAAAAAAGAAAACAGACCACCAACTTACACCATACATCAGAATAAACTCAATATGGATGAAAGACTTAAATAAAAATTATGTTATCATAAAAATCCTAGAGGGAAATTTCAGATATTTTGCATAGCAAGGTTTTTGCTGATATGTTTCCTAGGACAAGGGAAACAAAGGAAAAATAAACAAATGGGACTACATCAAATTAAAAAGCTTCTGCACAACTCAAGAAACCATCATCAAAATATAAAGGGAATCCATTGTAAAATATAAAGGGATTGTATGGGAAAACATGTTTCCCAGTGAGACATCTGATAAAAGTTTAATTTTCAAAATATATGGAACTTATATGACTTGTCCTGCAGCCATTCAAGGCCAGGCAGGTTCACATGGGATTCGTGCAGATGGAAGAACATTCACGGAGCCCTTGGGATGTCTGGCATGCCTTTATTCTTGGGCGAGCCGATCCACATGCACCGCAAGCCATGTGTCCTACTGACTCCCTGGAAATCCTGACTCCCTGATATACTCAGTGCACCCAAAGCCAGGTGGGGGCCAACATAGACTGGTTATTTAACAGACCTTGATTCGGCACATGCAGGTCCTTCAGCACAGTTGTGGAAACACTGCTAAATCCCAGTTCCCTGGATATCTGGGTGAGAGGGCCTGGCTGACTCCATTTTCCCTACATGACTCAACACCAGGATGGCAAACAATCCAATTAAAAAATGGGTAAAGGACCTGAATAGACACTTCTCCAAGGAGGACATACAGAGGGCCCAAGACATTATAATTCTAGGACTAGACTTCCTTGCCATTGATCTGCTATTTCCCTATTTTGAGACATGTGCCTTGTTGACCTTTCCCAGTAAAACTCAAGTAGTCCTTTCCTTCATTTGAAACTAACTAGCAATTAATTACCAGTTTGCTTATAGCCTGGAGTTTCAAAAATGACAACCTCCTATAAGGGGAACTGCCCTTTCTACCCATTATCTCAGCATCTAGTAAATTGTTTGGTATACAATAAATGTTCAAAAGTAAAATAAAAAGAAAAGGTTTTCAATCCAAACCATGTTATGTTATACTAAACTAGGAACTGGTTGTGACATATAAAAAGCCTGTGGGGTTGGCTTATTTATTATTTATTAAAAATACTCTTTCTTATTTGGAAGGAAATTATTTAAGATTGGAAACACCTTTAGAGAGACAGTGATGGGGGTAGAAGATGTTAGGAATATAATTTTTCTATTTCTATTTTCTGTTTCCATTGTGGAAGTATTAGAAAAAGTAGTTGAAGACATTTTAAAAGCCGAGCTATAAAGACAATGTTGAGTACAAATAGGAAGAAATCTCACAGCCCTTCATGGATGTGGTTTAGGCAACAAGAGGAAGATTTCCTGATTTCAGTGCTCGCCAGAAGGATTTGGGTGGTCTAAGCCCAATTAACACCTGGAGACCTTGTATGTAAAGGAATACAAGAGTTGAGAGAAAAGTCGAGGGTATGTCAACAATAACACAGGAAGAGCTGACTTGATGAGATGAGGTATTTTTACAGTTCTTTAAATTTAGCTTTCCTTTATAGGTTGATACATTTATGAAACAGAGTAACCAGAGCCCAATAATTATTGACCTTGTGAGTTGCAAGCAGTAGTTCTGGTGTGGCCTGTTTTCTTGGATATTATTGTTGTCCCATCTTCCTCTTTATCCATCTGCAGTGAATCACAAGAGGCCATGGTAACTGAGGCATCCCAGGCTTGGTTCCTGGAAGAGAATGGCTCATATCTGGAGGCTGTCTTCGTATTCTAGATTGAAGGCAGCCATGAGTTAACCAGGAAAATAGGAAAGCACAATATCTTTAGATAAAACAATTAAAGACATTTAGGCTACTGTTTTCAAAACTATAAGCCTGGCACATGAGCTCTCTGCCCTATAAAAACATAAGAAAGAAATTACAAAATAATTTACCTACCTGGGAAACTTGATATCTCTGGCTCTACTTGCGTGATCTTAAGCAAGTTGTTTGACCTTTCTGTAGCTCAAATTTCTGTAAAACGATAAGAATGATACTTGCCTTTCTTCAAAATGTTGTGAAAGACAAACTTAATAAAGTATCTGAAAGTGCTTTTGAATAATTTAAAATGCTACATAGGTTACCACTGCACTATTTTCATTTTTACAGTCTAGGTTCTGGATCGTCTAACTGTCCCTTAGGGGGAGTTTTTAGAATGACGTTTGGTTGTAGAGGTGAGAGCACAGGTTCCGGGACAGACTGGAGTTGGATTCCAGCTCTATTTCCTATTGTGTGACCTTAGGCACATTGTTTTTTTCTACGCTTTTTAAAAATTTGTTTGTTTTCAATCTATACAATTGGAATAGTAAGAGTGCGCACCTTGTAGGTTGGTGAGGTTTATGGTAAAACAAAATATTGAATGAAATAATTCAGATAAACCTTCACTAGAGTACCTGGGTCATTTTAAGCATGAGATAAAGATTGGCTCTGAGAAATAAAATACCCCAACTACTCTGGAGGAATGGCTGGGACCTTGACAATGAGCAAAGAACCGTTGCTCTGGGGAATACAATGTTCTAAAGCAAGGGAGTTTCTCCTTTTTCCTTGTTTGAGATTGGTAAATCCAAAGACTATATTTTCAGGGATCATTTCTATAGTTTGTTACTAGAGAAGTTTTCTCTGCATGTGTAGAGCACCCAAAACCACAAGGAGGAGGCACAGTGTTCTCTCCTGAGCATGAAGCTGGCTTTTGGGGTTGCCTTTGAAACTGCCAATAGCCATTGATGATTGTTCTTCTCTTCCTTTGGAAGAGTGAGAAGGAGAGAATGCAGTCTGGGTGGTTAAAAAAAAAAGGTAGATCCATAAGAAGTCCTATTCAGATATGTTTTCACAACAGTCTGTCATCTCCCAAGCCAAAAACAGTGCCAAACTGTGAACATAATTGTTCCTCAGTCAGGAATAACCCAAAATGGATAAGTGGGCTAGCATGGTAAGACGTTCAGAGAGCATTGTGGTTAGTAGTAAAGGTTTCTTTAATTAATTAATTAATTAATTAATTCCCTTGTACTTATCTTACTAGATAAAATAAGGAAAATAAATGCTAAAATAATAAAAATGGCTGGCATATATGTATATATAGTCTTTTTATATATGTATATATGTAGACTTTTATATGTGTGTTTATGTGTATATACATGTAAATATACACATATGTAAATGTACATCTACACAAAGTCCACACATTCTATGATGCTACAGATAATAATATATATAATTATATTTGACATGGATATTTATTATTTAGTGTGTGTCATGACCTAAGTATTCTATGTCTTAAGTGATGTATTGTTCACATTTTTAAGTATCTTTTATTGATTAAGCTATTATGGTTTTCCCAATTCTCCCCTTTTATCCCCCCTCCACCCTGCCCCCCCAATCCTCCAGCATTCCCCCCACTTTAGTTCATGTCCATAGGTTGTACATATAAGTTCTTTGAGTGCTCTGTTTCCTATACCATTTTTATCTTTCCCCATCTATTTTATGCCTACTAATTATGCTTCTTCCCTGTATGTTTCCCCCCTCATTTCTCCCTTCCTCCTCCCTGCTGAACTCCCTCTGTGTGATGTCTATTTCACTGATTCTGTTCCTGTTCTGGCTGTTTGCTTAGTTTTTGTTTTCATTGTTTTTCTTTTCTTTTAGGTTCATTTGTTGATAGTTATGAGCTTGTTGTCATTTTATTGTTCATATTATTAATCTTCTCTTTTCTTAGATAAGTCCCTTTAACATTTCATATAATAAGGGCTTGGTGATGATGAGCTCCTTTAATTTGACCTCTGGGAAGCACTTTATCTGCCCTTCCACTTTAAATGATAGCTTTGCTGGACAGAGTATTCATTGGATGTAGGTCCTAGCCTTTCGTGACTTCTAATATTTCTTTCCAGCCCCTTCTTGCCTGTAAGGTTTCTTTTGAGAAATCGGCTGACAGGCTCATGGGAACTCCTTGGTAGGTAACTCTCTCCTTTCCTCTTGCTTCTTTTAGGGTTCTGTCTTTGTCTTTAATCCTGGGTAACTTAATGATGATTGCCTTGGTGTGTTCCTCTTTGAATCCAACTTCTTTGGGACACTCTGGGCTTCCTGGACTTGCTGGAAGTCTATTTCCTTTGCCAGATTGGGGAAGTTTTCCTCCATTATTTGTTCAAATAAGTTTTCAATTTCTTGCTGCTATTCTTCTCCTTCTGGTACCCCTATAATTTGGACATCAGAATGTTTCAGGTTGTCCCAGAGGTTTGTAAGACTCTTTTTACTTTTTTAAATTCTTCTTTCTTCATTCTGTTCTGGTTGGATGTTTATTTCTTCCTTTTTGAGGAAGAAATTGCTAATTTGAGTCCTGGTTTCCTTCCTGTCACTGTTGGTTCCCTGACTATTTTCCTTTATTTTATTTTGGGTATCTTTAATTTACTCTTTCATTTTTCAACCAAGCTTAATCAGTTCTGTGAGCATTTTGATTAGCAGGGCTTTAAGTTCTCTAGCAGATAGGTTGGTTATCTCTTCATTGCTTACATCTCTTTCTGAGGTTTTGCTCTGTGTTTTTGTTTGGGCCATATTTCTTTGTCTTGGCAGATCTGATAAGTTGTAAGTGGGTGGGGCCTTAGGTATTCATGTGGGCAGGGCAACCCTCTTTGCTGTGTTTCGGGGGAGGGGACAGAGAGGGAATAGTGTGGATCGCCTGCTTATCTCTTGCGCACTTTTCAATGAACTCTTGTGTGAGATTGGGAGTTTCTTCTACCAAGGCAACCCCTGTAGTTCGCAGCTACCTCTGAGTCTCAGTTTCTCCTTAAGTCAGCCCCTCCCATGCAGCTCTCGGCCTTGCCACAGCCAGGCCCTCTGGCCCAGTCTGTCGCCTCACCTTAGTTTTTCTGAGCCACAGTGAGATCTGCCATCTTACTGGTTTGGTTGTTCTGGTTGATTTCTTCTTTAATTCTTTGGTTGTCAGAGTTCCAAGCAGTTTGATTTTCTGGCACGTTCAGTTGTTTATTGATTTTAGATTGGTTGTTATCCTCCTTTTGGTTGTGCGAGGAAGCAAAGGGTTTCTACCTATGCCTACATCTTGGCCAGAATGCTATTGTTCACATTTTAAGATAGATTAGTATTACCACCTCCACTTTACAAATGAGGAAGCAAAGATTCAGAGATGTTAAGTAATTGTCTAAGGTCACAACTGGGAAGAGCAGACCAGAATTTGAATAAGTCAGATTGATCTAGCTATAGTGTCTATATAATGAAGCAATAGAACTAATCTCAGTAGCTAGAGAAAAGTAAGTGATAAAACAAATTCATATTGATATACAGCAGAATAATAGAATATTTGATAAACTGAAATCTCTATCAAGTGAAATTTCTGACAGTTTAACAAATGAAGATTAATGATGCGGGAGAATCTGAAGTATTGTTTCAAATGTTAATGTATTCAGTGCCCCAAAATAATTATTGGTTAAGTTGAATTATTTATTCCTGAAAAAATACACAAATATGGACATTCTATTTCCTATGATTCTATGGTTCTAAATCAAATGGGATTATCACATAGAGAAGTAAAACCAAAAGAATGCATTGAAGTACACCTTACATGATAATTTTGTTTTAATGCTTTCAGTTTAGATTATTCTAATACCTGTGCCCAAGTATGTAATATTTAAAGAAATGTAAGGGGTGATGGGAAAACATGAGACCATGCTATAAGTTTATGAGTGGCCATTCACAATTATAGCTATTGAAAGACAACCTGTTTAATGGCATGGAGAAATATACCAATTAAGAAGAGGAAACAAAAAAATAGTTTGTCAAATATTTTTTGGAACCACAAATATGTAGCACATTTTGGAATATATTGCTTTTTAATGATATGACTAGGTAAAGGTTAGAATTAAGCACCTGGAACCGAGGTGAAATTTAAAAAAGGAGAAATAGTACAGTGCTAGAGCTGTAGAGCTGTGGCATGTGGCAGCATAGAATATGGATTTATTTTCTTGTAGCGTAGATGACCCCTCTAGTAATTGTCCCACTATAGTTAAGCCATGAGAAATCACAATACTAGAGCCATTCAAGACCTTTTGTAATTGCCCTCAGGCAAGACCTTTTGAAATGCCCCTCAGGGCCAGCTTTGATTGGCTTATTTGCTTCAAGGTCCAACACTCTAACACTCAGTACTTTGTCAAACAGTGAACGGATCCTGAGATTGTAAATGAATAAATAAATAAATGAATGATTTTAGGTTTCTAAAATCCATATGTGATGGTTTTTCTTATTCATGTTTCAGTTGCACTGTACTTTCACCTGATTGGACATCATAGGTTGGGTGTTCAATCTCTTAACTCCTCCCTGGGCTTCTACCTGAGATTATGTTCATTTGTTTAGCCCTGGATCCGTTGCCTCAGGCTGAAATTGGCCTCATCCTGAGCACAAGGGCTCTGTGGGAGAGGGGTGAGCACCTTCTCCCTCCCCCGCAAATATTATACTTAAATTCTAGGAGCAGTAGTAGTCATCTTTTATAAGAATAAAAAATACGCATTTTAACTATTATTAAAGTAACTTTTCACCTTCCCTTGTGGGGCATGCTCCTATTCCTTGCCTTCTCTTTCTTCCTTTTTCCTAAATGTCCATTCGATACAGGGTGCAGCCAAGAGGGGGGCCCCAAAAAGGGATTTGGAATAGGGTCCAGACCCAAGGTGTCCAGGAAATAAATATTAAGATGTCCTCACCCCTTCCCCCACAGGTGTGAGTTGGGGGAAGGGGACACATGGAGCAGGGCCAATTGAGAGCTGTTTTGCATAGCAACAGCTTTGCAGCTAACCTCTGCCATGGCCACTTGACATATCTATAGCCTTTAACTGATTTCATAGATATGTTAAATAGCTGTGGCCATGCTTTGACCCAGGGAGAAGGGAGTGACTTCCACCCAAGACATAACTGGGAGGCAACTAACCCTGGTTACAACACCTGCGTGAGAGCTGGAAGAAGATTGGCTCCAGGATATTGGTCCAGATCTGCCCAGACTCACGATGGCAGCCCAGTAAACTTGGGATAATACAGAGATGCTGGCAGGTATAACTGATTGTAGGAGGAGTCGGAAATGGGGCTGGAGTCAGAAATGGGGCTGCAAAGGAAGACTGGCCCAGGTATTTAAACTGAGACGTGGCAGCCATTATAAGGGGAGAACTACGCGGGGGAGAACCATGCAGAATTGGAAAAGCACAGATCCCCTTGCAGCTTTGCAAGGGGGGAACCATGGGGTCTTAGCAAGGGTGCAGATCCCCTCGCAGCTATGCAAGGAGAGGATCCACGAGGCTTGGCGAGACTGCAGACCCCTGCAGCTCTGGTGGAGGAAAAAAGAGGCTTTGCCTGGATGGCAACACAGTGATGGTGCCAGCGGCCTGGGGACACGGACATGTGCTGCTTTTCCTGACATATGGGAGCCCGGATAAGGGCAGAGGGAGAAGGAAGCACTGTGGGCATCAGTAGTTGGCCTAAAGGACTTTGACAGTTTAATAGGGACATTGAGTCACTACTTTAAGTCTGTATAGCCTTAAATAAACCTTTCTTTTCCTTTTCACAAATCTCTGGCATTGAGAGATATCTTTCTGATTGGCGATGGACAGACGAGCCCAGTGTGACTGTTCTGTAACAGTTTTTGGTGTCCCTGGGCAGGCCAAATATTGCCCCCCCTTGGACCTCAGTTCTGTAACAGTTTTTCTTCCTTTAGAAGGCTGCATGATCATAGAATCCTGTAAAATTTTAAATGATTTGAGGTATCATCATTTTTTGTCATTAAAATATAATTTTAAACGATTGCTGAATGATGAGAGTTATAAATGCAAAAGCGAGAATTTTAAGAATAAGAAAAGGTAGATAGGTTGTAGAGGAAAAAAGTGACAGATTCTGATCTGAAGCCCATGTATATGCATTTTAGAAGTCCCTGAAATTACCTCAGAAGATGCTGTTTTCCTGCAAAACTTAACTATAAAAGAGATACATAAATATATAATCATTTCAGGATGTTTCCCTAGGTGACTGAGTACATTTTGACATACATACATTCTTTTTTAATTGATTATTTTTTTAATTTTAATTGTTGTTCAAGTACAGTTCTCTGTTTTTTACTCCCATCCCCAGGCCACCCACCCAGCCCTCCCCTTTCCCTCCCATTTCCACTCCCCCTAGTTTTTGCCTATGTGTCTTTCATACTTGTTCCTGTAAACCCTTCCCTTTTTCCCCTAAAATTCCCTCCCTTCTCTCCTCTGGTCACTGTAGCCTGTTCTCTATTTCCATGTCTTTGGTTTATTTTGCTTGTTCGATTGTTTTGTTGCTTAGGTTCCTGTTAAGGGTGAGATCATATGGTATTTGTCTTTTACCGCCTGGCTTATTTCACTCAGCATAATGCTCTCCAGTTCCATCCATGCTGTAGCAAAGGGTAGGAGCTCCTTCTTTCTGCTGCATAGAATTCCATTGTGTAAACGTACCATAGTTTTTTTTTTTACTTTCTTTTTTTTCTTTAAGTTTTTATTTTAATTGTTATTCAAGTACAGTTTTCTGTCTTTTACTCCCGTCCCAGTCGCCCCCCCTCCATGCTCCCCACCTCCCTCCCATTTCCATCCCCCTTAGTTTTTGTCCATGTGTCCTTTATACTTGTTCCTATAATCCCTTCCCTTTCCCCCCTGAAATTCCCTCCCCTCTCCCCTCTCCCCTCTGGTTACTGTCATCCCATTTTCTATTTCAATGTCTTAGGTTATATTTTGCTTGCTTGTTTGTTTAGTTGCTTAGGT
>PVKM010050090.1:0-10795 GCA_004027735.1 Carollia perspicillata
GCCCAAGGGCGAGGGGGACAGACAGTTGATGTGGGACTGAGTCGAGGATGAGGACTGAGGGGCCTCAGCTGGAGCACTGAGATGGGAAGTTGGTGACTGTTGGCAGGGAAAGGCTGGGTTCTCCAGAGGAAACTCTCTGGGCCCTGACTCAGCTGCAGCTGCTCAGGCAGTGGGCCTCCTGTCTGCCCATCACCGCCCAGCTCCCGCCCCCAGGAATGAAGGTCTCTCCTCACGTCCACCTGCGCTGCCCCACCTGTGCTCATTTAGGGTCCAACTCTCCATGAAGGGGCTCTGGGTCCCTTTCCTGCACTGCGGGGTGGGGGAGGGGAGACAGAGTCCCCACAGACAGCCCAGCAATGGTGTCCTGAGAGGTGGGGTCAGGCAGGGCCTCGCACTCCCACGTTCTGGGTCCTGATCTGGACTCGATGGCACGGCCCGGACACCACCTGCTCCCTCAGGTCCCGAGAGAACCTCCCTCGTCACCCCAAGCAGACCTGCACCTTGGGTGCCATCGTCATTACCTGAGTGTTTGGACACCTTTCTTTTCTCATAGCATTCAGTGCATCCCAGCACTGGGGGACATGTGACTCTGTGCACAGGGACAAGTGACAGAAAAGTGCAGAGAGAAACTGCATTAGCGTTCACAGAAGATGATCTGTATGAACTTACGGAAGCTTCAAATCATAGAAGGGTCTACATAACATCAACATTCTTGAGCTAAGGTGGGGAGCACTGGGGGGGGTGGACTGGGACGGGAGTCAATGGCAGAAAACTACTTGAATAACAATTAAAATAAAAAATTAAAAAAAAATTCTTGAGCTAAAACGAAGGGTAGGCCACTTCTGCCATTTCCTTAAGAGCTAAATTGCAAAAGAGTGACATTAATAATGAACTAGAAGTGCATACGTGACAATTTGTGGTAAAACTAAGTCATTTCTTTGTACTTAAGAAAGCATCCCAGTGCTTTACTTTCACTTTTATCATGTATTGTAGAAAGGGAATGCCTTCCAGTCCGTGTGTCTTCCTGCCATCCTGAAGCAGCTGGCTATAATTATTGGAACCAGATAGAAGTGATCCTTTCTCCCTTTAAATATCAAATACAAGCCCTGGCTGGTGTGGATCAGTGGATTGAGCACTGACCTGCAAACCAAAGGGTCACTGGTTTGATTTGCAGTCAGTCACATGCCTGGGTTGCAAGCCAGGTCCCCAGTAGGGGGAGCTGGAGAGGCAACCACACATTCATGTTTCTCTCCCTCTCTCCTTCCCTTCCCCTCTCTAAAAATAAATAAATAAAATCTTTAAAAAACACATCAGTGGGCTGGCCAAGATGCAGGCATAGGTAGAAACACTTCATTTCCTTGCACAACCAAAAGAAGGATGACAACCAATTTTAAAGCAATAAACAACCAGAACTGCCAGAATATCCAACTTCATGGAACTCTGACAACAAGGAGTTAAAGAACTATTCATCCAGAGAGGCACAGATGGGCAGCCAGGCAGAGAGGACCTGCAGCAAAGCAGTGTACTATGCTGGCAAGGCAGGGCTGGCAGAATGGGAAACTGAAGACTCAACACCTCTAGCTGTAAAATACTGCAGGGGTCGTGAAGGTGGGAGAGACTCAGTCTCACAGGAGAGTTCATTGGAAAATAGGGCTAGAATGGAGCAAGCGTGCGCCATTCTTCCCTCTCTGACCCCTCCCCCACAGACAGCACCACAATGCAGCAACATGGGTTACCCCGCTTTGCCCAATACCTAAGCCTTTGCCCTGTTACAACATAACAAGTGCACGAAGACAAAAAAAAAAATGCCCCAAATGAAAGAACTGATCAAAACTCCAGAAAAAGAACTATGCGACAAGGAGATAGCCAACCGATCTGATGCAGAGTTCAAAACACTGGTAATCAGGATGTTCACAGAATTTTTTGAATATGGTCGCAAAGTGAAGGAAGAAATGAAGGCTACACAAAGTAAAATAAAGCAAAATATACAGGGAGCCAACAGTGAAGGGAAGGAAACCGTGACTCAAATCAATGATTTGGAACAAAAGGAAGAAATAAACATCCAACCAGAACAGAATGAAGAAACAAGAATTCAAAAAAATGAAGAGACACTTAGGAACCTCTGGTACAACTTTAAGCATTCCAACATCCAAATCATGGGGGTGCCAGAAAGAGAAGAAGAGGAAGAGCAACATATTGAAAACTTATTTGAAAAAATAATGAAGGAGGACCTCCCCAATCGGGCAAAGTAAATATACTTCCAGGAAGTCCAGGAAGCCCAGAGAGTCCCAAAGAAATTTGACCCAAGGAGGAACACACCAAGGCACATCATAATTACATTACCCAAGATTAAAATGAAAGAGAGAATTCTAGAAGCAGCAAGAGATAAGGGGACAGTTACCTACAAAGAAGTTCCCATCAGACTGTCAGCTGATTTCTCAAAAGAGACCTTACAGGCAAGAAGGGGCTAGAAAGAAGTATTCCAAGTCATGAAATGCAAGGACCTAGAACATCCAAGATTGCTCTATCCAGCAAAGCTTTCATTTAGAATGGAAGGACAGATAAAGTGCTTCCTAGATAAGGTCAAGTTAAAGGAATTCATCATCACCCAGCCCTTATTATATGAAATGTTAAAGGGACTTACCTAAGAAAAAGGAGATGATCAAAAATATGAACAGTAGCCCTGGCTGGTGTAGCTCAGTGGATTGAGCACAGGCTGAGAACCAAAGGGTCGCCAGTTCAATTCCCAGTCAGGGCACATGCCTGGGGTGCAGGCTGGGTCCCCAATGGGAGCCATGTGAGAGGCAACCACACATTGATGTTTCTCTTCCTCTCTTTCTCCTTCCCTTCTCCTCTCTCTAAAAATAAATAAATAAAATATTTTTTTAATATGAACAGTAAAATGTCAACAAACTCATAACTACCAACAACTGAACCTAAAAAAACAAAAACAAAGACTAAGCAAACAACTAGAACAGGAACAGAATCACAGAAATGGAGATCATGTGGAGTGGAGGGAGAGGAGGGAGAGTGGGGGGAAAGTTACAGGGAATAAGAAGCACAAATGATAGATACAAAAATAGATGGTGAAGGGGTTAAGAACAGCATAGGAAATGGAAGCAAAAGAACTTATAGGTACAACCCATGGACATGAACTAAAGGGGAGTGAATGCTGGAGGTGGGGTGCAGGGCACAGGGGGAATAAAGGGGAGAAAATAATGGGGATAACTGTAATAGCATAATCAATAAAATATACTTAAAAATAAAAAAGGAAGAAAAAATAAAGTATACTTAAAAATATCAAATACAGGACTAGAGGCAGCTCCTAACCCCTCCCCCAGAGACAACCACCGGACACTCTGCTATTGGGGTGCCCTGTGCTCTGCTGTCACCCCGTCTGCCAGGGCATAGCCTGGTGTGCCCTAAGTGCCCTCCTACCCGCACAATACCAACCGACACTGGAATGTTGCACACACCACTCCAGCGACATCCAAGCACTTGGCAACCTTCTAGAAGCCAAATCCCGCTCCAAGGCACCAACGACACTGTCTGCTCCCCAGGGCAACAGCAGGGGACAGGGCTTGTGCCCTCCTGAGCCTGAGCCGTGCCCAAGCTTTGTACCAAATCCATTGGGATGCCGGTCCCACCAGTCCCGAAACCACCTGCCAAGATATGGTGGTACTAGCTCTGCTGCTGCCAGCAGTGGTGGTCACCAATACTTGGAGACACTTTCCCATGCTTGGCTCCAATTCTATCACCAGCCCCTCTCTCTGATGCTGATCCCGGGAGGGTTACATGAGGCAGAGTTGGGTCTACTCCTCACTGAGAGAGGAGTGTGAAACCAAAACATCAGGATCGCTCCTCTGAGTGCAAGGGGACCCTCCATACCTTCAGCAGTACCCAGATCTGCAGGTCCCCACCATCAGAGCAGCAACCAGACCTCAGTGCCAGGGAGACCACACTGAGCTCTCAGGCAATGAGAAAGGGGGCCTGAGATTTGAGGAGGACCCTCTGCTCCAGAGCCCCACAGTGAGGGCAGGAAGAAGAGGCAGGGTGGAGGCATTCCCATGAAGCCCCAGATGAGAAATGACGGGGTCCTTTCCTTGAGCCCAGGTGGCCTCTGAGCAGAAGGCTTGACTCCTGTCTGGGAGGAGGAGACACAACCTGACACCTGCTGTCCTCGTCTCTGACCACCTGCTACCCAGATGCAACAGCCCAGGGCCCAGACCCTCAGCCCTCAGCTTAGTGAGGAATCAACACCAGGGCTCAGGCCTGACCTGAGTCTACAGCAGGGGACATGGGAGTGGGGCGCATTTTCCGTTGAAGACACCCACCTGCTGGGTCCCCTCCAGGAACCTCTGGATACTCAGATCCCAGCTGCTTTCACCCTCCTGGGCCCTCATCTCACTGACGGGCCACCACAGGCCACCTACACCAGCTCCCACTGACAGGGCTGCCAGGCTCCCAGACCCAAGTCCTTCCCTGTGGAGCCCACCAAGCAAAGGAATTTGTTTGGAATCACGAGATCTCAGCTCCTCAGCATCCTGCTTTGCACTTCCTGTGGACACTCTGCCCCTCTCATATGGAATCCACTTGGGGCCTCTGACAGATTGGGGGCCCTTGTCATCCCATCCAGTCACAGCTGCAGCACCCCCAGCCCTGCCTTCCTACCCTTCTCAACACCTCAGTCCCCACCTTTGCCAACCCCAAGGGCATCACATCCAGAAGTGGCCTGTGTCCCCATCACCCCCACCCCAGCTCAGACCTCAACTGCCTTGGCCTTTCTCACTCCTGTGAAGTGAGCACTCCTGGGCTCCTGCCCCAGCCATCAGTGAGGTGGTGGTTCCCATGGGAGCTCCTGGCCTGTCTTCCTGGAAGCTGAAGGCCCAAGGCTTCTGTGCAATCCCTGGAGGTGCCCAGGCACAACCCCTTTGCACATGAACTACCCTCCACACTGGGGAGACATTGCTCCTATCAAAACCCTTGCCCTCCCCCTGCCTATCCACTCCTCCCTGCCTTCTCCCTGGGGTGCAGACTTGCCAGGAAGGCTCACTTTCCCCACCTGCCTTATTTGTCCAGGTTAAATATATAGATTTGTTCTCATCGACTATTAAGAAGCTGCTGCTTTATTATCATAGAGATTGTCACATTCTTTCTTGTTTAAACTCACTGAGTAAGACTTTGGTCTGTGGAAGGAATTTCAGCTTTGGACCATTTCCCTGGCCTCTGTCCAGGAGGCACCAACAGGTCACCCACAGTCCTGACAACCAAACTCACCTGTGGACACTGCCCACCATCGCTGGTGGGAAGAATCCATGCAGATGAGAACCACTGAACTAGATCCACACACTCCGTAAGTCCAAGTCTTAAAGATGATGATGATAAACTAAAAAAGTAGAGGCAGCCCTTATTTGTAGCACAGTGTCACTTAAATAAGGACGAAATAATAAATACAGATCAGAAACCAGGTGAGAGGCCCTGGGACACTCTCCTGAGCGGCTCTTTCCACCTGTAAATGCTGTTCAAACATCAGGTTCATGGTTGTTCCTAGTGACGGAGACGGAGACTTCAGCTGTGCACACTGCAGCCCCTGCTCTCATGGAGCCCCCTCTCTGAAAGGTGTGGGGACAGATGACAAACAAGAAAACAAGTATATCCTTTGTCGGGTGAGGATATGGGACATAAAGAAAATAATGGGTTCATTTCTTCTCAGAAGCTGACATGGGCATTTTTGTGGGAAATTCCTTATGTCGACAGTCCTGAGCCTTCCCCAGGTTTACTACCTCTCATCCCTCACCACGTTCTGGAAGGCCCAGCAAGTCCCTGATGGAGCCAAAACACTCCCCAAACACAGAGAAATTTCCGAAAGGTCTCTGAGGGGAGGGGGCAAGAACAGTGCTTCCTCCGTTTAGGAGACTTACAAATATTAACATTTACATCCAGGCCTTGAGGTCTTCCCCTGAGGGAGGAGGGTCTTCCAGGGAAAGTAGACACTCTGTGACCCTCCTGTGGACACCAGACACGGATCTGAATAACGAGACCCTTCCCTCATCGGCTCTTTTCCTGCTCCTGGGATTTCCTCTTCGCAGAAATTAACCTGAAACTCCAGGTCCGTTCTTCCCCGGGGCACACAGGGAAAATCTTACGTCTAAGTCATCTGGACCCCTATCTCTGCTTCCTGGGAGGGAGGAGTTGTGGTGGCGACAATACTGACAGGGAAGGATGAGAGTCACAAGAGTCCCTGACCAGCCAGGAACGTGCTGAGCTGTCCTCACACGGTCTCTGTAGCGGAGGCACCTTGGACAGCTCCCAGCCTTTCTCTCTTTTTTTCAAGTGCAGGTAGGGCCCAGGAAACAATGTGGATACAGCTGCTGCCTCCACAAGTATGAGCAAGCAAGCAGCAACCACGGGTGGTGGGCACAAGGTGGGGGTAACTTCTCAGCCCCTCCCCAGGGTCCTGAGCCCCCTACCCCCTGCAGCCCAGGCTCTGGGGAAAAGACCTACAGAACACGTCAGCTCTTCAGAAAAGCCACCATCTGTGCCATCTCACTGCCCCCTGACCTCTCACTCCCCTGCTCCTTGTCATCCCAAGTCCACACACTGTACCCTCAGGACTCTTGGTCCGTCACGACTTGAACTTGGCTCTGACTGGTGTTATTCAGTTGCACTGGCATTGTCTTAAAAAGCAAAAAGCCACAAGTTCAATTCCTGATCAGCACTAATTCCTATATTGTGGGTTCCATCTCTGGTCGGGGAGTGTGCAAGAGGCAACCAATCAATGTTTCCCTCCCTCTCTTTCTGCCTCCCTCCCTTCTTCTCTCTCTAAAAATAAATAAACGAAATAAAAATCTTTCTCCTGACTCCCTGTACCTGCACACATGATCACCACCTGGGATGCCCTCTTTGTCTATGAACCTGCTCCTTCCTCTTCTTTGCAGCCAACCTCATTGGTCATCTTGCTGCAATGTCATTCCAACCTCCACAGGTGAACACAGTGGGCCCCCTCTGAAATCCCACCTCAGACTTTTCTTTGTGCTGTTACATGTCCAGGATTGCTTATTTGTGCTCTTGTCATGTGTCCTATGGATCCCTGAGTTCCAGAGAGACAGGCAGGATGAGATCATTGTGCTTCTCAATGGCCCCATCACTCCTCCAAAAGGGCCTGGCCCAGGAAAACAGTGGTACATGTTCAGAGAGTGAATAAAGGAAGCAAAGTTGGATAAATGGGTGGACACTGCTTCTGCTCTCACATAATTATTATGGATGTGCCAATGGCGTTAATAAGTGCACATTCACATACACTGCCAGTGTATTTTTGGTGAAATTTTTATACAAAGTAATGTGTAGGTTTTTATCCCAATTTTTTTTCTGTTTTTAAATAAGAGTCACATAGACAGCAAGATGATGGAGGGGTGAAAGGAAGCCATGCTAACCCCCTCCCAGCATCAATCAGGAATTACAACTAAACTGTGGAGAAACCACCCAGAAAAAAACAACTGAACAACAGGGAGAAAGAAGACTTATAACCTCAGACAGACAGAACAACCAGCTTCAGCACAAACTGATAGGTAAGGAATGCAGTGGAGACTCAAGAAGGCTGGCTGGATGCCCATAGGAAGCGGTGCCAGAGGAATAATTGAGCATCCAGTTGGATCCCCCTGAGAAGTGTGGGGTCTAAACCCTAAGCTAGGATCCCCAGCCTAGACCACCGGAGCCCAAAAAGTACACAGACAACAACCAGCTGCAGAAAGCAGAGGGGTTGCTCTCTGCCAGAGATGGACAACTGAAGACAAAAAGAGCCATTTAAAGGGCAAACACACACATTTTCATTTTCAGCCACTTACCAGGGGCTCTGGCAAAGGTTGGGGGCAAAGTGGGCTAGAGACACCTGAAGAGAGACTTGGGATGGAAGTTTTGGGGAGAGGACTGAAAGAGTAGATTAGGAATCCTGGTGCTGAGTCATCTCTTAGACAGCAGCAGCCATTCTACTGAGGCAGACCACTCCCCTCTGAGCAGCAGTAGAAGCCTGAGGGGAAACAATAGCCCCCACCCCAGGAGGGACTCTGCCTTGGCTCTGTGGTGCTTAAGCCTGACTGCTGAGTGCAGAGTGACTAGATTAACAACTGAAGGAGACAGCCACAGACAATAGATCCCTGGAAGTCTCTGAGCAGGCTGCCAAAGGTCAGATGAGGTCACCATCTGACATCACCAGAGGTGGATCCAGAAAGAATAAACAGTGGTAAATACTAGAGGCTACTGAGATGAAATCCACTGTGGTTTTCTCCATGATTTGTGTTATTTTCTTTCCTGCATAGCCTTTTAACATTTATTTCTTTCCCATCAAGTTTGTGCATATTAAGTAACTAGATTTTATATTATAGTTTGTTTCTCTCTTTTCTTATAATAGTCTTAATCTCTTTATACCCTTATGAAATACTGCCTCATTCACTGTTGATAGTGGAATTGCTGGAGGGAGCTACTTTTTGTGGATGTGGGTTTGTTCCCTGGGCTTTATGGTTTTGTTCTGACAGCACCTGCACAATAGCATACAAGATGTGATGGGCAGAATAACCCTCAGTCAACCAGCTGGAGGGAAAGACCCACCAAAGAATGACCCAACAACAATCAAAACATAATTATGTCCAGAGAGCCAACATAAATGGAATAAAGGCCATCCCAAGAGCATCAAGTTACAGAGATCGAGGGGACTGCACCACTGAATCTCACAGGTCTCCCACCATAGAAGTCCACACTACAAAGTTAGGGAGTAAAAACAGATCAATTTCAGAAGCAGGAACACACAAGAAGAGTCTCTCAAATAATGGGAAGACAAAGAAACAACCCGCAATGGAAGGGAAAAAAAGAATCTTCACAAAGAGCACTAAATGAAATAGAAGCAAGAAAACTATTGGATATTGAGATCAAATCAATGGTTATAAGGAAGCTTAAGTAGCTCAATGAGAATTACAAAAAAACTATAGGGAAACTATAAGGAACTTACTGCAAACTATATCAGTATGAAAAAAGGATATAGAAACTATCAACAGGAGCTAGGAGGAAATGAAGAATACAATTTCTGAGTTGAAGAACACAGTAGAAGGAATCAAAAGCAGACTAAATGAAGCAGAGGATCAAATCAGCAAGCTGGGGGACAAGGTAGAAAACAACTCCAAGAAAGAGCATGAAATGGAAAAAATATTCAGAAAGAATGAAGAGGGGTTAAGGGAACTGCAGAACAACAGGAAGCATTATAATATCAGTATAATAGGGAAACCAGAAGGAGAAGAAGAAGAGCAAGGGATAGAAAACTTGTTTGAAAAAATAATGACAGAAAACTTTCTGAACCTGGAGAGGGAAAAAACCACGTAAGTTCAGGAAGCACACATGTTCCCTATCAAGATGAACCCAAAGAGGCCTACTGCAAAACATAACATAATTAAAATGTCAAGTTTTTAAGACAAAGAGCAGCAAGGGAGAAACAGGAAGTAACATACAAAGGAGCTCCAAAATACGGCTAGCAGCTGATTTCTCAACAGAAACAATACAAGCCAGAAGGAGATGGCAAGAAACATTCCATGTAATGAAAAGCAAAGGCCTGAAACTAAGACTACTCTACCCAGCAAGGCTCTCAATCAAAATGGAAGGCCAAATAAGGAGCTTCCCAGACAAAAGAAGACTGAAAGAATACACCTCCACCAAACCAGCATTGCAAGATATGCTAAAGGAGAGGAGGAAAAAGAGTGAGATAGAGAGGAACACAGGCATGAAGGGGGAATAACTGAACAAGTACCCATCATCAATAATAAATGATAATGTATTAAATACTCTAATCAAAAGACATAAAATAGCTGAATGGATAGGAAATCATGACCCACATATATGTTGCCTACAGGAGATTCACCTCAGAACAAAAAGCCTACACAGACTGAAAGTGAAGGGCTGGAAAAAAAATATTCCAAGCAAATGGACAGGGAAAAAAAAGCTGGGGTAGCAATACACATGTCAGATGAAATAGACTTCAAAACTTAGGGCCAAAAAAAGAGACCCAGAAAGACACTTCATAATACTCAAGGGAAGAATCCATCAAGAAGACAAAAACATTATAAACATATATGCACCCAACACAGAAACACCCAAATATATTAGGAAAATCTTGGAGGACTTCAAGAAAAATATACACAGTAACACACTTATACTACAGAATATTAACAACCCACTGGCCAAAAATGTATAGATCTTCCAAACAAAATATCAATAAGGCATTGAACAATGCCCTAGATCAAAGGGACTTAACTGATATATAGAGAACCTTTCATCCCAAAGAAGCAAAATATACATTCTTTTCAAGTGCATATGGAACATTTTTAAAAATTGACCACATGATAGGACACAAAAGAAGCTTCAACAAATTCAAGAGAACTGAAATCATATCAAAGCATTTTCTCATATCACAGAGGCCTGAAACTACAAACCAATGTCACAGAAAAAACTCTGAAACACTTAAATTTGTGCAGATTGAATAGCATGCTATTAAACAATGAATGGGTCAAGAATGAGATGAAGGAAGAAATTAAAAAGTTTTATTTGAAAAATATCTCATTTGATATAGCAACAAGAAAAATAAAGTACCTAGGAATAAACCTAACCAAGGAGGTGAAGGCCTGTACTCAGAAAACTACCAACACTGAAGAAAGAAATTAAGGAAGACACAAACATATACCGTGTTCATGCATTAGAAGAATTAACATCATCAAAATGTCCATACTACTGAAAGAAATTTATAGATTCAATGCAA